>CABHPH010145055.1:0-12842 GCA_902168325.1 Peromyscus nudipes | reverse complement strand
CTCAATATTAAACATAGAGGATAGGCAGTGGTAGCACACGCCTTTAATCCTAGCATTCCAGAGGCAGAGATCTACCTGGATCTCTGTGTGTTCAAGGATACAGCCAAGCATGGTGACTCACGCCTTTAATCCCAGAAATTGAACCTTTAATCCCAGGGAGTGATGGCAGAAAGCAGAAAGGTATATAAGACGTGAAGACCAGAAATTAGAAGCTTTTAGCTGGTTAAGCTTTCAGGCTTTGGAGCAGCACAGTTCAGCTGAGAAGAATCCAGTCTGAGGAAACAGGATCAGCTGAGGAATTGGCAAGGTGAGGTGTCTGTGGCCTGTTCTGTTTCTCTGATCATTCAGCGTTCACCCCAATACCTGGCTTCAGGTTTGTTCTTATTAATAAGACCATCTAAGATTCATGCTATATGACTCTTTTAAAGTCTCTAAATAGGGGTATTACTCTCAAGATAAAAAATCCACAGTCGTGGGGTAATTGTGTTAATGGATTCTCAGTCTAGATTCAAAGCCCAACCTTAACATCAAATATGAAATCAATAACCTTAGTCAAGTCGTCTAAATTTCCTATATTCGCTCTCCTTATTTGTGAAAATCAGATAATAAGTAGTATCTGCCTCTTCTAGTGGTCACAAAAGTTAAATCAGCTAATACCTAGAAGCCCAGATCCCGACGCCCTACAAGCACTGGCCGAGTGAAAGCTGTAACTAATAAGCCACGTGGCACTCTTTACCATTAGTCCTTATGATATTTTGTTGGTTTTGTATCAGCTGCAGCCTCCACAAAGTACCAGAAACTGTCTGGCTCAGTTGAGAAGGCGTCTTATTCCACAGTTGAAGTCTGAAATCGTGATGTTATCAGGACTAACTGGTTCTAAGGGCCAAGGAGAAGCATCTAACTTGTTCTGTGGGTTTTCTTCCTGACTTCTACGGTTTTTTGGCAGTATTTGGTATTCCTTGGAATGTAGACACATCCTTCTGATCTTGACCTCCTACCTGTATGGTACTCTGCCTCTGTGCACTTGTCTATCTCCAGATCTGGCCCCTGTCTAAGGATACCAGCTATTTTGGATGAGACACCTAGCCTATTCTACTATGCTCTCATTTTGACTAATTATATATGCAACGAACCTTATTTACAAATAAGGTCACATTCTGATTGGGGGTGAGGACTTCAGGGAAGATATCTGGGAGGGCAAAACAACGCTACCTGAACAGGCCTTGTTTGACATGTTTTCTTATCTCTCATCTCTGCCCTCAATGGCTCTTTTACCAGCCTCCTGTAACCCACAAACTTGTTTGACACACTAATTCCTACTTGATTCTCAGGTTTCGGTGACATCGTATTTTCTAAGTGTGTCCTAGCCTTCTGCCACGTCATCATTTCAGATTCAAGGCCTTGCTCCTGTCCTCCCCGTGCCCCCCATCACCACAGCTCTTATCATACCTGTCCTGCATGGAAGACTCTGAACTCCTGGTAGTCCTGGCTACTCGTCCCTATGTTTCAGAACCCAAATGGATCCTGAGTAACTACCTCTTAATGAATGTTCATGCCTCATCTTATTTTTCAGATAGTACCTATTTTGTGGTTTTGTGGATATTCATAAGGTAAAAAGTTGTAAAAACTAGAAAAAAAGATTTGAGTTCAAAGATGAGAAGCTGTATTGGTTGTTTCAAATAAAAGGCACTTAATGTAAGGAAGGTATTGCACAGTTATCAGAAGGTTGTACAGACAAAAGGCTGAGAAAGTCGTGTGTGAGGAATTTCAGAAGACCCTACCACCAGCAAGAACGAGAGAACAGAAATGGAGAGGCTACCAGAGAGATGTTGTGCACAGGAAGTTCCCAGCTGGGTAACAGATTTCAGAAAGAGGAAGAATCACATGACTAAAGCTTGGACTTCAGAGCAGGGGAACAGCTTGTCTAGGGGTGCTGAAAGAAGATGGAGGTTCAGTACCCACTGTCCTTTACTGCCACCATGATCATCAAGATAGCCAGCAAGAAATGCTCATAAAGAGAGTTTGCAGATCTCAGCATCTGCATCACAAAAGTCGAAGAGGAGCTGAGAGGCAATAGCTCCAATGTGCATGAGCAGCACAAGCCAAAAGCCTGAACCAGAGGTGTATGGACTCCAGGGGATTAGAAATGAGTCCTGAAAATAGGTTTCTACTGATGGCTGTCACGTGCCAACCATATCCTTCCACCAAACATTTTTCTCTTCTGAGATTCAGGTTCACTATCCATGGCAGGAAAAGGGAGCAAGATGACTTGAGGGCCTCTCCCAATGTGCAGGGATTGGAATGGAAAACACCTTGGAATTTTGAATGATACTGACACCCTCAAATCTACAGGATTCTGCCTCTGGCTTTCACCGCCATGTCCATGAGTAGAGCATTTCCTGTCTCTGGTTCTGTGACTTCTGTCACCATGTCCCAACAAAGGAATGAAGCCAGCCCTGGATTTCTCCATCACAGTGATTCTTGATCAAACTGATTCCAAAATGAGCCATTGCGTGGAATGTTTAACTGCAACGTTGGAGAAGTAGAGGGAGAAATTACCAAAGTAACTGCAGGGGCAGTAGTGGTCTAGGGGAAAGGAAGCAAGTTGGGAGGTAACTGAGAGTTGATTTTTCCATACAGAAGACCTAGTGTTTGTGTGCATCTGTTTCAGAGCAATGCTGTCTCCAGCCTTCTGTTTCTCTGCTTCCCATGGTGCATTTGGGAATTTAGGAAATAGGGAGACTCAGTTCACATCTCAATGTGGCCATCCGTTAACTGGGAGACCGAAAGCAGTCTGTTTCCATAAGTGCAGTTCTGCCTGCCTCTCTAGATAGCAAAGGTCAAATGAGCTAATACAGGTGGATAAGCTCTCTCACACCAGGCACTACTTACAAACTAACAGTCTGTTGTTGAATACTCTGGTCTCTTTTAGTTGTTTTCTGCTTTGAGTTTCTTGACCCAAAACTTGCTACATAGTCCAGGCCTGAACCGAATTTGCAAACCTCGGGCCTTTGCAGCAAAGTTCTGGAATGATAAACACAAACCACCATGCCCAGAGGAGGAGTCTCTTTATGAACATTCATGAACATATAATATGAGAGGATGTCATAGTGGAACAAACACATTATTTCATGCACAAACTAAAGAGAATTAACTAAAATAGCCTCACAAAATGCATGAAATATACTTAATATGCTTACGTATCTGTGTGTTTTACCTCAATAAGACAGTGACAAGAATGTGAAAGTGAAGAGTGATTTGAATTTATCTTAATTGGTGAGTTGAGAGTGATACCATGAGATAAGACGTGACCTACTTAGATAGTGAACCCAGTAGTGTGAGCCAATAGTACAAAGAGAGCTAAGTACTCCTGGTTAACATCCACAGCTGAACATAGGCAGGCACCTCCTCTGCTTGAATTCTATCTTCACAAAAGGAAAGCAGGTGTAAGGAGAAAATGTAGGGAAATAGGAAAAGGAAAATTTAAAATATCCCTATTTTCAGCCTACACACATAAAAAGTAAAGACGATCTGTGAATTTTAAGGGGTGTGTGTGTGTGTGTGTGTGTGTGTGTGTGAATCTGCATGCCCCAGCAAGTGTAGAAACCAAAGGAAAATATCAGATGTCCTGCCTTACTCACTTGGGACAAATTCTCTCAGTAGGCCTCATGCTTACCATGTTCTGCACCTAGCTGGCAGTGAGCAAGCCCTGCTGATTCTCCTGTTTCCACCCTCCAACAACATTGGGATTACAAATGCACACATCTATGCCAGCATTTTTTATGTGGGTGTTGCAGATTTGAAGTCCAGTCCTCAAGTTTGCAGAGCAAACGCTCTAACCACTGAGCCATTCCCCCAGTCTGAAGTTGAGTGTTCTTACAAGGCAAACACGGATAGCAAGGCTGGGGCCTTCAGAAGGCAGGGACACTAGCCCTAAGAAATGGCACTGTGGGATGACACTGTTGGTTGTGTTGATTGGTAACAGCTGACCACTTAGCCCGAAAACCATAAGAACTTAGGGAGTACAGAGACTGGGAAATTCATGTGGCCCAACAGAGAGAACTCTCCTAGGCTGCTCTAACTTATTGTTTTCACATTTCTGGTATGGCTGGTTCGCTGATGATTTTATGAGAAGCTAAACTTCTAAAATCATACGTGCATCTCCGATTTTAACAGCTGGAGATTGGCTAATTCTTTAAACCCTGCGGGCTAAACCCAAAAACATCTGTGGGCCAGATGCAGCCTGTGAACTCCAATTTGCAGGCACTGCTACAGCCAGTGAGGGCAAGGGTTGAATTCATTGAAGTCCCTGTACCAATCAATAGCAGGAGCAGGCTGTGTGGTTGGGGAAACTCCGGAGGCAGCTAGTGTAAGGAAGGGCTGGTGTGGACCAAGGCTAGAAGTGATAGAAGAGTCTACTAGAGTAATGATAAAAACAAATGAACAAACGTCACAACCTCAATAAGGGCAGTCCTGGTGAGGAGAGGACTTGAGGCATTGGGGAAGTGACACAGAGGGAACCAAGAACCTAAAAGGAGTGACCCCGGAGCACTTTTTGTCTTGTAGCCCTGGGAACCCTCTGTTTACCAAGGGGAAGGAAATGTGCCTTGCTTGACAGCAGACAGCTCGTAGAAGAAGGCTGACTTGATATTGGAAAAAGGCTGAAGAGGGCATTGACTGTGAGCCCTGAGGGTGAAGTCTTGAGAGTGGAAGTGAAGAAAGACCGTGTGGGGCTAATAGGCCTCAGTGACAGGTCCCTGGAGGGGAAGTATGTGATCAGAGTCCTTGTCCTACAGTCCCTAAAGCAGTGGTTCAACCCTTTAATACAGTTCCTCTTGCTGTGGTGACCCTCAACCATAAAATTATTTTGTTGCTACTTCATAACTGTAATTTTACTGCTGTTATGAATCATAGTGTGAATATCTGATATGCAGGATATCTGATATGTGACCCCTGTGGGGGTTGAGACCCACGTGTTGAGAACAGCTGCTGAAGGACCATGGGAGCTTGCCTCTCACAACAATTTCTTGAGTGTCCACATGTGCAAACCTCTAATGGGCTTGTAAAGGGCTTCAGCAAAAGCGAACAAAAACCTGTGCTGTCTCTGCCCTGAGAAGTCTTTGGGAAAAAGATATGAGTAAAAAAAAAAATCTCACAAATAAAATCAAAGGTGTAGAATTGTAATACACACTGAGCTAGCAAGGGCCTCAGTAGTGGATCGAGGGTGGGAAGGTTGACTTCCAGAGGAAATGATAATTGAGCTCAAAACTAAGAAATGAGTAAGCACAGACGCGTTACATGGGGGAAGAGAAAGCTACGGAGCACCAGGGACAGTGTGTGCAAACACTGACTTACAGGAAGGACTCAGAAAGGCCACCGTGGCTAGAGCTAGGCTTCTCACCACCTCTCTCGCTGTCTGTGGCCGCCTCTGAGGCCCCTTTGCTGAAGTTGGGCTCTGCTGATTGAAGTGATCCTTCAGGGCACCTCTGAGATAGAATGATCTGTAGCCCTGTTGATCTGCTGGACTATCAAAAAGTACCCATCAGCAAGCTGTATGCAAAGATAACATACATACACACTCAGCACGGGAAAACAGGCCCTCAGAACCATTCCAGCCGGCTCCAGCTCCCTTCTAGAAGCTTCCGCGTTGTTCAAGTTTTTGCCATCATCATTTTCATTTCCTGGTTTCATCTTACACCCTTCCTCCTCCCCTTGTAAACAGATCTCTTTTTTTAAAAAAATTCTAATTTTACTTCTTTGCTGTTATCTGCAAATCCCCTCCTTACCCTCATGCTAGGGTAAAATGACGTGATTATTACAGCTGTGATAGTATATTCCAGAACTCCGTGGAAGCACAATCCAAACAGTTAAGAACTACAGCTCAAGTGAAAAGACTCTTATCCTTGTCTGTCCTGCCTCAGTCATCTTCTCTTCCGGTCCCTAGCCCTACCTCTTTAAACCTGAACTATTACCAACTCTAAGCAGCACCAAATCCTGACCTTTGCCAAACCTGCTTCTTCCCTCATCTGCTCTCTGCCACGGGGCTCCTGAGCCCACCCCTGTGGAATGGACTCACTTAGCTTGCCTTCTACATTCTTCCAGATTGTGCTTTGCGTGGGCCTAAGCCACCTCCTTTTTGGTTTATTTAGACCTGAGACTCCTCATCTCAATATCCGGGGACTTTCAAAATGCACAGTCCAACTCATCTATTTCCATTCTGTTTCTCATATATCGGGCAACGGCACCTCCAGGAATATTTGCTGTTTCTCAAGCAGAGACGAAAGGTTCCCACTTCTATACTCTGGCCTGTGCTGTTTTCTGAGTCATTCTCTCCTTCCTTGTCCAACCACCAAAAACCCAGGCAGCTTTCAAACCCAGCTCCATGGCTACCAGTTGAATGAAAAACTCTGTGTGTACATATGAATGTGGGTATGCTTAATACGTGTGTGCAATCCAGAGGTCTCTGCCCAGTCATCCTCTCCAGTCGCCTTCCACCTTATTTTTTGGAGATGGAGTTCTCTCGCTGAACCTGGAGCTAGCTGATCAGTTCAGCTAGGCTGGACAGTGAGCTCCAGGGAGCCTCCAGTCGGCACCTCCCGGCACTTGGATTGCAGATCTATTCCATCACGGCTGGAGTTTACATGCATGCTGAGCATCCAAACATGGGTCCTCATGGTTGTATAGCAGTGTGTTCCTGACTGAGCCCTCTCCCCAAAGCCTGAAGGAACATTTTTATGATGTCTTTTCATCTTTCTTGACACGTCTAGCAAAACCAGCCTTCTGTTAAGTGCAAATCCCTTTCACACCTCTTTCATAATCTTTAAAACACAGTGTCTTTTCACAATCATCCTTCTTAGTGCTACAGTACTATAAATTTTCAACATGCAGTAACGTGCAGAATGACCCCTAGAGCCTGCAACAGACTCTGATTTACTAGAGGAAGTGCTATGGGATTTTTTAAAAGTAAATATTAAGTCTTTTTTTTTTTTGGCCTTATAGTACAATAAGAACAAGTTCCTGAGTCACTCCCCGTATATCTAGTACATTTTTTTAATGACTGAATATCACAATACAGTATATGGCTTTATCCTCATTTGTTCAGATATTTACTTTCCTGAACAATTAGTACTTAAGAATATTTCTTTGCTAGAACAGCTTTCACATCTCACATTTAAGAAAGAACTTTGTAGCAATGGAGTTCTAGATGAAAGAACACATACACTTTTATAAATTCTGCCAAATCACTTTCCAAATGGCCACGCCAATTCATGTTCTTTGTAAAAATTCTATTAGTCTCTTGACTGGAGTCCTCCTCTTATCTAATCTTTGCTCTTCTTAGGAATCTTCCTGTGTTTCCTTCCTAGCATCGGTGTAGGAAGGTGAGGTACTGAACTGGTCCCCAACCACCCATCATATCCAGTTTGCGGCTGTGTCGTGGGTTTTTACTACATTATTCGGGAGCCAAGTTTATGTACTCATTGCTATTATCCACTATTATCCAAGGACCCTGCCTCCTTCTTCATTTCCTTTCGATGCTTAGCCTCTACCAGGTCCTTTAAGAGTGCCTAGGTCTGGGGTAGAGACGTGCATGCCCCTACATGCTGAGTACTTATCTTCCATAGCCTTGACCATGTATTGGGACACTGTGAATACAAAATAGTACAACAAGCAAATTATCATTAGGCAAGTGTTATTGTGAGTTCAGTGTGTGGAACAACGCAAAAGCCTGCCGATGAGGCGTCTAACTCCGTCCACCAGTCAGCAAGTCTTCTTGGAGAAAACTGAGTGAGCACATGTGCTTGAATGTGTGCCTGTGAGTGTTCTGGCAGCGGGGTGGAGAGTGAGACCCATGCAGGAGATGAGCATAAAAGGAAATCAGATGAATGAAGACTCGAGCCAAGGCCAGAGGCTCATGACCAACAACTTCCAAACTCTAGTATCTTGCCTTTCTTTTTAGAAACCATGAATGGGGCGCTTGGCTCAAACTCTTGGTTGTTTGGCCTTGTTCCCATAAGTGATTGGAAACTACTGCCTCTTAGCTCCAGTAGTGTGGAAAGCTCAAGTGTGAGGCCCTGGCAACCGGATGCTTCCTCCGCAGCAGGTAGAATGCACAGCCTTGTTTTTGACTTAAACTGTTGGGTCTGAGTCCTATGACAGTGATTGAGGCTTAGGCTCGTGAGCAGATGGAGGCAGCCGAGAAGCCCCTCTTCTGTTACTTCCTGCTCAACCCAGGGCAGACCACCCTGTGTCTTTAAACCTCCACTCTCTAGTCCATGAATGGGAATAGTTTGGCCTCAGCTTGTAAGGCTGTACAGAAAGGAGGATAAAAACCAAAGATGATGAATGAAAATAACACAAAGGTGTTCAAGTCCAATTCCTGGTGTGTAGCATACATGATGAACAACAACAACAAAAAATATGCATATTGTTTTTCAGATTCCATAGTAAGTACCAATTGACTACAGTATAGTAGGAACTGATCTTTAAAGTCTCTTGATTTGACCTTATCATGTTATGTATCTGGAAACAGAGGCCAGGTGAGGGACTGTCACATAGTACAAGGAAGTGCCAGGACTGGTTTCTCCATGTTCCCTCCCCACAGTCAGTAGGAACATCTTGACCTGTCCTTGACCGTTGTGACTTGACTGAGACGTGTCTTCCACAGCTCAGGTATTTGAACACTTGACTCACAATTGGTAGTAGTGTTTGGGGAGGTTTTGGAGGTGCAGCCTTGCTGGAGGAAGTACGTGAGTGGGACAGGGTTTGAGAGTCCAGTCTCTCTGCTCCAGGCTTCTGGTTGAGATGTGAACTCTCAGCTTCCTGCTCCTATGGTCATGCCAGCACTTCCTGCCATGCTTCCCTGCCATGGTGGACTCTCAGACCTCTGGAATGCCTGGCCAAAACAAGCTCTTTTTGTCCCCTAAGTTGCCTTTGGTGAGGGTGTTTTACCACAGCAACAAAAAAGTCAAGAAGACATTGACCCAGGAAACTATTTTCCTTCTGGGCCCCAGCAGAAGTCTTTGCTTTGGAGAAAGACCGCCATGTTTTCTTCCTAACGAGTGCCCCATCCTCTGTCGTTTCCTATGACTGATTTCATCTCCTGTGGCTTCCCCATTAGTCCTGCTTCCTCCAGCCTCTCCTCTGACAGATATGGCTTGATCTCCACAACCCCTCTGCTTCTTTCTTTCAGCGCCCACAAGACCCTGCCTTTCCTTGCCTTACACCACAGCGCCAGGCAGTTTACACGCAGGAGAATCCCTCAGTCCAAGTCGTACAGCCCATCTCTTCTCCGTACGTAGCATGTTTTCTGGATTCTGTCAGTAACAGACCTTTCCATAGATGCTCTGGGTTTAATGTCAGCAATTAATGTAGCACAAATTATTTGCCGAGCTAATCCTGACCACATCGCAGATACTAACTTGTTTGATACTCATAGCAACCCACGAGGTTGTGAGCTATCAACAGCTCCACTTATAGATAAGGAAAGTGCGACACAGGGAGATTAAGTAACTGGTTCAGGGTTTTTCCACTAACAATTGGAGGAAGCAGTTGGCTCCAGGCTTGTTCCAACGCTGCTCCAAGCACCAGACTTTGCCTGGCTCTTTGCTTCTTCCTACTCTAGGCTCCTTCTCCGTCACAAAGACTTTCCTTTCTCAAAACCCGCAAACACATTCTCACCTTGAATGCAGCTGCCAGCCAAGCTAATGCAAAACCTTTTCCCAAGTCCACTACAGGTAATTTGGGGGTAGAGACAGGATCCTTTCCCTGCTGGACCAATTTATTTAGTCATTTAAAGGGCTGCCCTTAAGGAAATGAATAGGATTTCCTGAAATAGAATCTATCTCAGAAAACTCATGATGACGATGATGGCGATGATGATGATGATGACGATGATGATGATGGCGATGACGGCGACAGCAAGGATAAACATTTCTCTTGGAAACCCTATGCTAAGTTCCTTAAATACATTATTTCATTTCATCATTGGAAACATCCGAGAGTAAGGCTCTCCACAGAACACTTCCAGCATGAAGCACCCACACACATCTCTCCAGATCTACTTACCTTTGAACCATTGTATTTTTAGCTTTCATTTCAATATCTAACCAATACCTTAAACTCAACGTGATCCCATCTGAATTCTTCACCCCCTCCTCCTCATTCACATCAGGCTGCTGTTCTTCTTGTACCCTGCTTCGTAATGACCCTCCACAGCCTTGATCCATCTCTTCACCCCCAGCTAAACCCAAGGAGAGCTTGCTGGGTTGTCCTGCCGCACGTCTCTTGGTTCTCTCCCTCTCTATCCAAGCCTAGCGCTTCACACATGCTTGCCAGTCCCTCTCAACCACCGAAAAGGTTTCATCTTCCTCTTGCATTTTAACATTCTGAAGTCCAGAAGACCAAATCATGTTGCCCAAAGAGCACCAGTCTGGCTCCAAAGTCCATGCCCATTCACAGAACTTTATCCCATTAGCACAAGTCTCATGCTGAGATATCCTCGGTTTCTTAATAATAAAAAAATATTTTAAATAATTCAGCATCTGTTCATCAAATGACAGTGACTACTTAGGACTGATTCCCTTCTCAACTACCAAGGAGTAATTCCCTTCTCAATTGCCATCCAGTGTTTGGGGATACATGGAAGTACTCTCCTTAGGTACTAGAATACCACTGATGTCTCTCCAACACTTGTGAATCTTGCTTTTCAAGAAGAGAGCCTGCCCCGGGCTCAGAACTTTGGCCGGCTGCAAAATCAAGCTGAAATGTACTAACGTTGTTTTGTTTTCATGGTTACTTTCTATTTATGGCAGGTGAGACCACTTCTCCACATGTGGTTAGGGATGAATATAAAATTGTCTTTAAAAAAATAAGTGTAGCTGAGTTTTTAACATGAGTCAGTAATCTAGGCAATCATGTTATACGTGCTTCTCAGAACAGTGAAGTCAGGATGGTGAGAAGCAGAATGTGAATGGCGGGGCTGCAAACAGGTTGTTTTGTAGGACTCGAAGTTGTTCTTGCCAACTCTGCAGTGGCTCTTCACAGTCAGGAACTCATCTCCTCAATGGCCCTCAAGTCACTTCCTCCCACAGCAGGCTCACGCATTTCTGGTGGAAAGCTCCCCATTACACAGGTCACAGCTGAGGCTCCAAGAGAGAAGGTGACTTGCTAAGGTTACTCAGAATGCTGCAGCCTTTCTGGGATTAGTCTAAGATGTGTTCATCCCCTACTCATACCCTGTTTATGCACCCAATACTTCCCTCCTATCCAGACATCCATCGCTTACACATCACACACTCTTTGTTCCCGTTCCTGAAGGAGACTCCAAGCAGTCCCTTGAGTCCTATGCAGCAAGAGAAGTACACACTGAGCCCTGGATATCCATCACACTTACAACTCCCCTCTTATGTCCATAAGGAGGACACTTATGTACCAGCTTAGGGGAACTAGGAAGGATATTTGGTCAAATAATTTTCTGTGGGGTTTAATTCTCTTGCAAAATCCCAATTGAGAAAAGCGCTGATGTTTAGTCCCTTTGAATGATTAATTCTTTTCAGGTCAAAGAGTCCTTTATGTAGTCAACTGAATTATTCTCTCCCCCCCACCTTCTCCCCCTCCCTTATTTTAATTTAATACCATCTCCTTTTGTCCAATGCCCCTGAGATGTAGAGGATTTATTAGCGTGTCTCTCATAAAACCCAAGCATGGCAGGAAATTAAATTCATCTGGCATAAGCACCTGTTTGGAGAGCTTTGCTGGTTGCTCTGCTCTGCTTCATGGTTGCCAAGGTGACTGCCAAGTGACTGATGACTTGTTCTAGGATGGTCCAGGTATCAATGTTAACATCATCAGCTAAGTGAGACACTGTGGGGAGAAGCTGACCATAGTGGTCCAGGGTATCCCAGACCCAGGAATACTAAGCCTCAAGAGGAGAGAGATCCATTCAAGAGCTCAAGGACAGCCTTAGGAAAGAGAGAAGTGATTGTCTTGAGTGACCTCAAGGGGGCAGACTTAAGAGTCTTGGGCATAAATGGAAAGAAGACAGATTTTAGTTCAAAATCTGGACCTTGGGGAAATACAAAAAGCCAGTGGGTTTTTCCTCACTAGAGATGGTTCCCCAGATTTTGGGTGGCACACTGTGTGAGGAGTTACACAAACTAGACGCTCAAATGCCAGAGGTAAAAATTTTCAGGTTCATTCTTCTCCCTGGAAATTTTTTGTTCCTTTTCTCAAGGGAATGGAGTTTTGTTTACTCTCAACATAACTCAAATGAAAAATAAACTGCATGAGACTCATATCTAAAGGGTCCTTTCACTCACATGATATAATGAGACAAATTATGTGTTCTATATCTACCTATTAATGCCCAAAAAGATAAGACAATAGGAATAACTATCTCTTTCTGAAGATAGTATGTGCAGTACTTTACATGCATTTGATTTCATTCAATATAAATATGGTGAGATAATCCTGTCTAGAGATATTATTAAAAGATAGGCATGTTAAACAAAAGAATTCCACAGATGTTTCTCTGCGCAAGAGTCATAAAGATGGAAGAATTCTTGTCGGAGCTGAGACCCAGGAGGAGGTTCCTTAGCTGCCCAGTGGTTGCTGTGAGGGCATTCTCTGGCAGCACAGATCCTTACTCCTGTTCAAACACTTATTAGATAAATCAAACTGTGGCTTTTACTCCTGTTTGGCAGGCAGGAAATGACAAATCAGTGTCTTAAGGGATTGACAAAATATGTAATTAGACACTATCAATCACCATAAAAGAGCTCGATTTTTCTTACATCAGATAAAGGTGGCTTAGTCTACTGTCCGATGACTTAACTCTACAAGCG
>CABHPH010145054.1:0-46308 GCA_902168325.1 Peromyscus nudipes | reverse complement strand
ATCAGCCATAGATTCCCCCGTTCTCCCCCTTCCCGCCCCCCCCCACCTACCCCCCATTTCCATCTCCTCCAGGGCAAAGACTCCCCCGAAGATTGAGATCAACCTGGTGGACTCTGTCCAGGCAGGTCTAATCCCCTCCTCCCAGGCTGAGTCAAGCGTCTCTGCTAAGCCCTAGGTTTCAAACAGCCAATTCTTGCACTGAGCACAGGACCCGGTCCAACTGCCTGGATGCCTCCCAAACAGATCAAGCCAATCAACTGTCTCACCCATTCAGAGGGCCTGATCCAGTTGGGGGCCCCTCAGCCATTGGTTCACAGTTCATGTGTTTCCATTCGTACTCGTCCCTGTATTCCATCCATCTCTGGTCCCAACAACTCTTGCTCACATAAACCCTCCTCCTCGACAATTGGACTCCCGGATCTCCACCCCGGGCCTGACCGTGGATATCTGCATCCAGTTCCCTCAGTCACTGGATGGGGTTTCTAGGATGACAATTAGGGTGTTTGGCCATCCTATCACCAGGGTAGGTCAGTTCGGGCTATTTCTCGACTATTGCCAGCAGTCTATTGTGGGGGCATCTTTGTGGATTTCTGTGGGCCTCTCTAGGACTTTGCTTCTTCCTATTCTCATGTAGTCTTCATTTTCATGGTAAATGAACACTGATATTTATTACAAATTTATACTTAATGCAGCTCAGATAAGGTCTCATGAAAATTAGAAGAAAGAATAATATTTTACATGTATAGAAATAAAGGACACAATCAGTCTCATCCAATGAATTGCTATGTGATGAGAGAAAAAGCTGTAGGTGACAAATGTACAATGGCTCTAGTTCTAGAAGTTGTCTTCCAATCCCATGTACACGGAGACTCTATCTGTCATCTGTATACCCTTCATTGTAAGAGCACAGTTTTAATTGCTTACTGTTTGGTTTTGTGTTTTTGGTCAGGACTTTAAGCATACTCAAGACATCTCCACATCTCTACTCTCATTACCAAACCACTGTTAGCTGGTCTCCCTCAAAAACCATCTGCGCCAGTTAGTTTGGTCAACTTGACACAAAAAGTGATACATGGGGAGGGAACAGTAATTGGGGATTGCTTTCATCTGATTAGAATATGGACACGTCAATTGGGGGATTTTCTTGATTAATGATTGATGTGCAAGGGCCCAACCCTCCATAGGCTATAACATCTCTTAGGAGGGGGTCCTGGTTTTTATAAGAAAGCAAACTGAGCAAGTCAGGGAAAAGAAGCCTGTCAGCAACATTTCTCTATGTCCTCTGCCTCATTTTGGCTTCCAGGTTTCCACCTTGACTTCCTACCCTTACTTTTTTAAAAAGATATGCTATGCCTGTAAGTTTAAGTAAACTCATTTCTCCCCCATCAACAGAAAGCAAACTAGTATAGAAATGGATACCAGGAACACAGGTGTTGCAGTGGTGGACCTATATATGTGTTTTTAATGCCTTGGACCCTCTTATAGGTGGCAGATTGAGGATTTTGGATCTATGAGATGGAAAATCCATTGAGTAATCAGAGCTTTATGAGATACTGTGGGAACTTGGAAGACAATGTTGAGGGAAAGGCAGATGCTGAATTCCTGGCTTGTAAAGTTTCACAGAGACATTTAAGAGTCCTTCAAATACACTGTTGAAGTCATTCACAAAATATTTTGAATTTAGCATTTATCCTGGTCTAGTAAAGTGGCAGAAATGTACAGACCACAGGTAAATGGCATGGTGCAGAGATTACTCCAATAGCTGTCCTATCCTAAAGGTTCTAACTTTAGTATCTAAAATGTTCTTAGCTAAGATATGAGAGGATTAAAACAGTAACTCTCTAGTCTTCAACTCCATCAAAGACCTGAGAAGGAAAAATGATATTACCTGAGAAAACAGGAAGTGCAAGCAAGCAATTTCTGAAACATTGGGAGAATAGACAGAGACAGCTGGCAGCCTGGACAGTCACCTAAAGTTTCTCAGTACCATTAGGGCATCCATTTTTGTCTATAGACCTAGAAAAATCTGACAGGCCATTATCAGAAGCAGGAATTTTGATAGACCATCTTACCCTGTCTCAACAAGGTTCAGTAGTCACTTTCCCTTGTGTCCTACTCATCCAAAAGGACAAGTTGAGGCAAGGGTAGTTCTTTACTCAGCAGGTTATTTTGTGCCAAGAAGAAGGCAAACTTCCATCCTGAGTGTTTTAGAAGCCCAACAGTCTCTAGGGAGTTGATCAGTGCTGCCAGGAGCAATCGCTGTCTCATGTCAACAGAATTCTAAGATATCAAAACATTTAAATGCAATTTTCTCTAGGTTTATGAAGTGTTTGAAGATTACCTATCCATCTGACATATGTTTTTGTAAATCTGGGAAACCTAATTAACATAACTATAGATACGACAAGCATGGGTGACTACTAAGTCTTATCTACCTAAATAACTTAAGGACTAAGGCTTCACATTAACAAAGTAAACAATCTATAAACAAATATACATGTATAGTATAAGGACAGTGACCTCAAAATTGTGACAATATACAAAATATCTTAAACAGAGGTGGAAATGTGTAGTGTAATATGACAACAATATCCTTAATATATATCAATATACAAAATATCCTAAGCAGAGGTAGAACATATAGACAGTGTGACAAACATAATTTTACATTTGTATCAATATACAAAATATTCCAAATAGGAGTGAAACCTGTGTGTAACAGAAAGATGCCTAGTGCGAGCACCTTTGTCTCTGACACAGTGCTCTGTCCACTGCTGGATGTGCATGCTTCTGGTAGTGCATAGAAGAACCACTGCCAAATGAACGTCCTGGCCTGGGAGTGCCTCTCTCACAGGCCTCAGGGGTTGCCTGGCTTACAGGCTCCCACAAGGCTGCTGTATGCAGGCAGTGACCTGAGCAGGGGTCAGGCAGCTCCTGCAGTTTGCGCTGAGCTGGGCTTTGCAGGAAGGAGAAACTCACCAGCAGCCATCTGAGGGCATTAGGGTTTGGTCACCAGAGTTGCCCCAGGACATCGTGGGGCTCAGATCCACGTGGTTGGAGACCAGATAATGCTGGAAATCCGTGGGAATCTGTTTAACCAGTAAAAAGAATTTATTAGGAAAGAAAACTCACTAAATCAGAATAGGAGAATCTTAGCGGGGTCCTGGAAGGCTAAGGTTCTCTCCCACAAATATCTGTGAGATCCATGAAGTACAGTGTGTTTCCTTACATGGTTTCCAAACTCAGCCATATTTCGGATTTGGCTACAAGAAAATAGACTGAGTTCTCGGTCTCTTACTCTCAGAAATTGCACAGTTATACATCTCTGTATCACATGCTCCAATCTCTATGCACCCAAACACAGGACAATCCTGGAAAAGGAGGCTTAATGAACATGAGAATCAGAAGATGGTGAGCAGTGCTGTGCAATGTTCTCTTTTGGATATGGTATGGCCATTGTACTCATGAACACACAGCAGCTGTGATTACCTGCATATCAAGACCTGTACAAAATCAAGACAGTCAAAATTCTGGCATAGTCATCTATGGGATGGGATCGCCAGCCTCATTCTTTACCAAGGAGCAACTGGCAGTTGATAGCTGATTGGAGAAGGGTAAAATAGAATGATGCATTTCCTGCCGAGGACCAGCCTCAGCAGTTTCAGGGGTCCGAAGGATGGGATACCTGGGAGGCGCAGTAATGACTCAGAGACAGTGCTCGTGCAAGCTGACAAGTCACTTCGGGCTTCTGCAGTTGCTAAGTAGCTTCTTTGCTACAGCTTCTTTAGCTTCTGCTTCTGCCTTGGTAACCTCAGTCTTTTATTGTCATAAACAAGGGGAAACAGAAAGAAAAGAGGAAATCACGCAATACGGAATGTTCTCATGATTCCAAAGGTTATTCTTAGAAAATCACCAATATATTCTTTATCATCTTTAACTAAACACAGGAATTATCCCAGAGTTAACACCAAAGCAAGCATAATCAATTTTTATTATTAATAATTATATAATCTTCTGAGAACTTGACCCAGAGGCTAGCAATATGCAGTTTCCCCAAAAAAAGGTAAATATAAAAACAGTGGTCAATGTACCAAACGGTCATTTCCTTCTCACACAGCCTGCTCCGACCTCAAGACCCCTGCACCCGCCTAAGTTCCTCAGCCCTCTGCAAACATCAAGCCCCATGACTGGTGGGCCACAATGACCTCAGACAAGAAATCTGTCCCTGCAAGTCAGCAACTTTTGTCCTTCTATATCCCAACAATTCCAAGGAAGAACTGATCCAATTTTCAGAGCTTCCATAAAACGAAGCTCACCTTTTCTGGCATCTCTTTTCAATCTAGGAACCCAATAAAACTTTCAGCAATCACTCTAACCATTGCCACATTATCTCCACACTCCTTCAGAAGGAATCAAAATATCAGGATTAAAGTTGCAATCTCCCTTTCTTGGTGGAGGCCACCATTTTCCTTCTATTCTAGGTTCCCACACTTCTAGTTTGTCATCCCATCTATATGTTACTCCATCCATAGTCTTCAGTCAATACCTCTTAGGGTCTCATGTTTTACACAATGCCCTTGGAATATCCCCAGAAACTGAATTATTCATCATGGCCAATTGAGTCTAGTGTGCTGATACACATCATACCATGTGTTATAGTTGACCACACATTTGGTACAGTTTATCCAAGCCTGAAAAGCTTCCCCAGGCTGGAGGTTCTTTCTCATGAACTGCATAACTGCCTTGACCCCAGACTGGGTGATCATCCCTGTATAATTTCCTGTGAAATTTACTTCACTCCTTTCCTGTATCACAGAAATCACCATTGATCTAGGAACACAGAACATAAAGATCAGATAGAAGAAAAAGGCTACTAGCATTATAAGAATTATTTAAATGGAGGAGAACATGACTTGTGCATGCCATAAAGGATGACCCTGGGACACATAGGCATTTCTGCCTTGACCCTCTAGAGGCATGCTAAGCAGAAAATCTGGAGGGGAATGCACAGAGGGTTGATGGTCCACAATCTTGGGTCCCCCTTTCTCCAATCTCTGCTGACAGCATGTCAGGCATCTTAAATGCCATCCCTTGCAGTTTCCTTGCATCTTTCCTTAGAAAAAAATATTCTCTGGGTGTTCTCTAATACTTGGGATGACTTTATCATGAAATGTGTGCTTTTTACATACATGATGCAAACACATGAAACTAATACAAATAAACAGAACACTAAGAAAACATTGCAAAAGTCTGGGTCATACTGAGTTGCTGTGGGATAATGCCTTTATACACTGGTTTAATGAAATGCTGATTGGCCAGTAGCCAGGCAGGAAGTATAGGCAGGGTAAGCAGATGAGGAGAATTCTGGGAAGAGGAAGGGTTGAGTCAGGAGTTGCCAGCCAGACACAGAGGAAGCAAGATGACAAGACAGAACTGAGAAAAGGTATCAAGCCATGTGGCTAAGCATAGATAAGAATTATGGGTTAATTTAAATGTAAGAGCTGGTCAATAATAAGTCTGAGCTAATGGCCAAGCAGTTATAATTAATATAAGCCTCTGTGTGTTTACTTGGGGGATGCGAGTAGAAGAGATTTGTCCCAACCACCGACTGGCTGGGACACAGGAAAACTTCCAGCTACACTGAGTAATATGTTTCTTGGTTACATTATTTTTTGTGTGTGTGTCTGAAGTTTTCTTTGTATTTACAGTTGGCAAATTATGGTTGTACAGACATATAGATTATAAATTGTTATGTTTTATCACCATAATGTAGGATAATTACATCAAATGAATTGACACATGTATTACTTCAAATACTATTTTCATGCCAAAAAAATTACAATCCAGTCTTCTAATAATTTGTAAATGTAAAACATTATTTACTGCATAGAAAATGTTGAATAATATATAACAAGGAAGGGAAAAATTATTTTTGTTGTTCAATTAAGGTTTTGGGCCCTTTTGATCATAAATTTCTCTTCTTGTTGAGAAGGCTCTGTAGACAAGAGTCTGAAACAAATATATTAGCTGGTTGGTTGGGATACATGAAACCAAAATTACACAAATTCATCCAGCACTATACTTTTTCATGGAGTTTCTCAAGTTGCTGTAATCTGTCTGGTTCTCAATCTTTATTTTCACTCCCATTATCAGCTCAATACAGTTTGTTTTTAACAATTTGGAATTTGATAAAGCCCCACTCTTGTGTAATTGGTGTGACTGAGCTCTTCAGGCAGTGAACTTGGATTCACTCTGCTAAGGGCTGAATTTGAACATTTTAGGATTTGTTCATCACTTTGGTTGGAATGTTATCAACAGTTGATACTATGGTTCTATAGTATACCTTGAAATCAAGGATAGAAATACCCAGCATTATTTTTATTGTGCAGTACTGTTTGGTTATCTGAGGTCTTTTGTGCTTTAATATAAATTGTAAGACTAACAGTTTCTATTTTTAAAGGACTCGGAAATATATGGGTTTTATATCAGATCTATAGATTGCTTTTGGTAGGATGGCCATTTTCATTATGTGAACCCTACCAGGTCATGTGCATGTAAGGTTTCTCTGCCTTCTTGGGTCTTCTTCAATTTATTTCTCCATTGTTTTGAAAAAGTTAATTGTATGGGTCTTTCATTTCCCTGGTTATTTTTATTCTGAGTCTTGTATTCATTTGTTTTCATTTTAGGTTTCAGGCTACTGTGAATGGAATTGCTGTCCTGATCTCTTTTTCACTCTGCTTGTCTTTGGTATAGAAGAAGGCTATTAGGAGTTTTGACAAGTTATTTTTATAATGAGCCACTTGCTGAAAAAGTTTTCTATGATAGTTTACTGGTGAAGTCTTTGGGGTCTCTCAAGTAAAAAAAATGTCATTTGTAAATAGGGATACAGATTTCTTCCTTTTCTATTTGTATCTTTTTTATGTACTTCTCTTATCATTTTTCCCCAGCAAGGACTTGAATCACTATATTGAATAGGAATGGTGAAAGCAGGCGCCCTTGCGCTGTTCCAGTCAGTGGGATTTCCTCCTTTCACCATGATAGTTGTCTATAGATTTGTCATAAGTAGCCTTTATTGTGCTGAGATGTTTTCCTCCATACCAAATCTCTACATCTTTTTTTAATCATTAAAGAATGTTGAATTTTAAACACAGGTCTTTTCTGTATCTGTTATGATGATGATGTAATTTCTATTCATGAGTTCACATTCATATGGTGAATTATATTTATTGATTTATATATTTTGAACCATCTCTGCATCCCTAAAATCAAGCTGACTTGATTATGGTGAGTGATTCCCTGAAATCAGTTTGAAAATATTTTAATGATAACGTTTAAATGTATGATCATCATCAGAGAAATTGTCTATGAAACACTTAATTTTCCCGATCTCTATCTCTTTCTATCTCTTTCTTTCCCTGTCTATTTCTTTTTGGGGGTTGTTTGATCCTCATCAGATTTTGATGCCAACATGACATTGGCCCCTAAAGAGAATTTAAAAGATCCTTTTCTATTTCATAAAATAATTAGGGAAGTAATATTGTTAGTTCATCTTTGAAGATCTGATAGAATTATGTGCTGAATTCATCTTTACCTAGGATTTGTTTCAACTGGGAGACCTTTTGGTTCTGTTGTCTGTTTGTTTTTTTATTTATTTTAATTTAATTATTTATTTTACATCCTGACCACAATTTCCACTCCCTCAATCCATTCCTCCACTGATTCTGTTCAGAAAGGGCAGACCTCCCATGGGTATTAACAAAACATGCCATATCAAGTTGCAGTAAGATTAAGCACCTCCTCTTGTATTTATGCTGTGCAAGGTAATCCAGTATGAGGAATAGGTTCATAAGAGCCAGCCAAAGCATTAGGGACAGCCCCTGGTCCCATTGTTAGAAGTCCCACAGATAGATCAAGCTACACAACTGTCACACATATGTAAAGAGCTTAGGTCAGTCCTATGCTGGCCCCCTGGTTGTAGGTCCAGACTCTGTGAGTTCCTCTGAACCAGGTTAGTTGTTTCTGTGGGTTTTCTTATGATTTTCTTGACCCTTCTGGTTCCTATAATCCTTCCTCCATCTCTTCAGAAAGATTCCCCAAGTTTAGCCTAATGTTTGGCTGTGAGTCTCTGCATCTGTTTCCATCAGTTACTTGATGAAGGCTCCCCAGTGACAATTGAGGTAGTCACCAATCTGATCATAGATGATGGCCAGTTGAGGCTACTTATTCACTGTTGCTAGAGTCTTAGCTGGGGTCATCTTTGTAGATTTGTGGGAGTTTCCCTTGCATCAGGCTTCTACCTGAGTCTGAAAAGCACCCCCTTTCCAGTCCTCTCTTTCAGTGCTCTCCCCTCTACCTACTACCCAACCCCATGTGGTAGGTTATGCGCATCTATAAATTCATCTATTTCTTTTATGTTTTTCAATTCAGTGTAATATAGCTTCTTAATTTTGGCCCTCATGATTCTCTGAATTTCCTTCTTGTCAGGTATAATCTTTCTCTTTTCAATTTTTTAATTTGGATCTTTTCTCTCTTAATTTTGTTTTTTTTTGAGTTTGTCAATCTTGCCTAGTTTTTCAAAGCATCATCTCTTTATTCCATTGAAACTTTGTAATTGTTTTTTATTTCTTTTCCATCAATTTGTTTCCTGATCTTTATTATTTCCCTTCATTGCCTGCTTTTTGAGTTGGTTTGTCTTCATTCTTCAATTCTTAAGATTCATCATTAGCTTATTGATTTGAGACCTTTCTGATATTTTCATGTTAGAGCTATAAACTTCCCTCTTGGGAGTAATTTCATTATTTCCTCAAGTTTGGAGATGTTGTGTTTACATTTTTATTTAACACTATGAATCTTTAAAAAAAATTCCTTGTTGATTTCTTCAAAGGTCCATTCATCATTCAATAGTGTTTTGCTTAATCTCCTTTTGTTGCATATTTTCGGTAGTGTCTCCTGGTGTTGCTCTCTAGATTTACTTCATTTTAGTCAGCTGCAATACGAGATATGGTTCATGTTTTTTTCTATACCCTTGAGACTTGTTTGTGTCCTAAAATTTATTTTAGAGAGGGTTACATGGGTCACTGAAAAGCACGTGTATTCTATCATGGTTATGCAGAATGTACTGTAGATGTCCAATCTGTTAGTCTGATCTATAAGGTCACTTAATTTCCATTTGATATTTTTAATGCTGGGAGTGTGATTTTAAAGCTAGCACTATTGCTGTGTTTGGGTTAATTTACTTTCTTGTTTGTTATTTAATTTTTAATTAATGTACATGGGTCTTTCATCTGCATGTATGTAGGTGTACCAAGTGCTTGCCTGGTACCTCTAAGGGCCACTATGATCTCTAGAACTCAATCTACAGATTGTTGTGAGCTGTCATGTGGTTATTGCCATTAGGATTTGGATCTTTGAAAATGTATTATGTGCTTTTGAACACTGAGCCATCTCTCTACCTGTAATCTCTAATTTTAAATCTAGTAATGTTTGCTTTATGAAATTGATTGTTCTTGTGTTTGTTGCATATATTTACAATTGTAATTTTAATTTTTTCTTAATGGATTGTTACCTGTGTCAGAATAAAATAACATTTTTTTTCCTGAGTAGATTTGGTTTGAAGCCTAACATGTCACAGTATTATCATTACAATTCTTATTTATTCCCTGGTTCCATTGCCTTGATACCTTTTTTCATTCTTTTACCCAAAGACTATTGTTATCTTTTATGGTAATGCCTGTGTTTCTGTTTTCTTCTCCGGTCTGCTAGTCTGCCTTCTAATTGGGGAATTGAGACCATTAATATCCAAAGATATTATTGAAAGGTATGAATTGCTCCCTGACATTTTGAGGAGTTTGTAATATTTGGGGAGTTTTTAGTCCTTTTTGTTGAGCCAGTATTATAGCATCATTTGTTTTATTGTACCCCTATAGTCTATTAAGTGTGTTTATCTTTACTTTTATTGTAAAGACTACCTTGCAGTATTCTCTATAGTTCTGGATTGTTGGTCATAAGTTATGTTAACCTTCTTCTATCAAATTTTTTTCTTTTAACTCAAATTATATTAGTTTTAATAGGGATATTTATATAGATTTATAATTGTTACCTTTTAGAATTTTAAATCCATCAATACAAGAACTTTATGGCTCTGAAAATAATAATGCATAAATAATTCTTAAGAGTCTGCCTTTATACATGATTTCCCCTTTTCCTTCTTTCAATATACTTTATTTATTCTGTACATACAATATTTTAAGTAAATATAACATTGGGAATTTTATTTTTTTGATCCTGTCTTGTGTTCTGTGTGACTCTTGTCTCTGTGTTCACTGATACAAAAAACAACATGCATTAATTGGTAGAATATAATCAAGACTCTATTAATTACTTTTCTATTGAGGTGACAAAACTCCATGACATACGCAACTTACAAAAGAAAGTTTTAAATTTGGCTCATGTTTTCAGAACATTAGAGTCCATGATGATGGAGCAAAGGCATGGCAGAGCAAAGGTAGCTGGACCAGCCAAGGGCTCTTATCTTGATATGCAAGTAGACTAACAGAGAGAGCACACTGTGAATGGTAGGAATCTTTTGAAACCTCAAAATCTACCTTCTGTGACATATCTCCTCCCAAACCCCACAAAACCTAACTCCCTAACTCCAGTGATAAACTTCCTCCAAAAAAGGCCAGTTTCTAATGCTTTCCAAACAATTCTACCATTTGGGGAACAAGTATTAAAATATAGTCTATTGGGAGAAACATCATTTGAATGACCACAAAGACCCAGATATATATCCATGCGCCACAGTCACACGAATTTGACAAAGATACCAACAATATACATTGAAGAAATTGTTCTATCTTCAATAAATTTTGCTGAAAAGCTGGATATCTACATATAGAATGAAACTTGTTCCTTATTTGGTACCCTACACATAAATCAGTTCCAAATAGGTGAGATACCTCAATAGAACTGAAACTCTGGGGGAAATATTTCATAGTAAATTTCAATATAGAATCAGGTAAAGACTTTTTGAATAAGACCCAGTCATGCAGAGAATAAGACCAACACTCAAATAGTGGGACCCAATAATTAAAAGCTTTTATACTGTGAAGAAAATGACTAACCAGCTGAAGTAGCAATTACAGATGGTTAGAAAACCTTGATGAGCTATGCATATGAACGAAAATTAGTGTCTCTAAAATACAGAGTTTTAAAGCCCTAAACACAACGTGTCTTAGTTACTTTTTTATTGCTGAGAAAAAACATGACCAAGGCAATTTATAGAAGACAGAATTCACTGGGGGAGTTTCAGAGGATGAGTCCAGAACCATCTTGGTGAGGCAAATGGCAGCAGGTAGGCAGACATGTCACTGGAGCAGTAACTGAGAGCTTACATCCTTATCTGAAAACAAGAGAGAGAGACAGAGAGACAGAGAAAGAAAGAGACAGACAAAGACAGACAGGCAGACAGACAGACAGACAACAGAGAGACAGAGAGAGACAGGGAGCACAAACTGGGCATGCATGGCCTTTTGAAGCACAAATCACACTTCCTAGAGATAGGATTCTTTTAACAAGGCCACACCTAATCTTTCCCAAATAGTTCCACCAACTAAGGACCAAGTATTAAAAATATATGAGCCTATGGGGACCATTGTTATTCAAACCACAATATGGAAACAAAATATCCAATTAAGAAATAGGCTATGGAACTGAACAGAGAATTCTCTAAAGAAGAAACACGTACAGCTAAGAAATTTTATAGAAAACATTCAAATCATTGGTAATTGGGGAAATACAAAATAAAATTGCTTTGATATTTCACCTTATACCAGTCAGAATGTATGAGATTAAGAAAACAAAAGAAAAAAATTGCTAGAGATGGTATGGGAAAATGAAAACCTTTGTTAACTGTTGGTGGGAATACAATATTGTACAGGCATTTTGGAAATAAGTGAGGAGATTTCACCAAAAATTGTAATTAGAATTACCATATGACCCAGCTATATCACTTTTAACCATATACCTGAAAGACTATATTCTGTTATAGAGATACTTGCTCATCCATAGTTTTGCTTTTTCTATTCATAAGAGCAAGTAAATTATGCAGCTTAGATATTCATCAACAGATTGATAGATAACGAAAATGTGGTGCCTATACACAACATTAGCAATCTCTAATGATATATATATATAACTGTCAAGTTTGCAGTAAGTGGACAAAATTAGAAAAAATTATAGTGAGTCAAGTAACCCAGACTCCAAAAGATAACTGCCACACATTCACATTTTATGTGGATCCTAGCATTGATTCATAACATTTGTATGTTTAACTTGGAGTATTTGTAGAGTATAGAAATCTACAAAGAGGCCATTTGGATGAGGGGTAAAGAATTGAGATGAGTAGTAAAATGCAGGTGATATGAAGGGAAAATGAGTTGGTAGAGTAAGTGGGGAGCACATAGACAGGCTGGAAAGAGGAATAATATGAAGAATGGTTGAGGAAGCTATATGGCAAACTACAAATTTATAATCCATATATATATGATGTAGCCCCATCTTAAAATGTGTTGGAGTGGCCTTCAGCATTGAATGAATAGAATTAAAAGTTTCTTGAAATTTTAGGTGAGGCTTATTTTTATAGCAAGCAGTTAAATTTATGTACAAATATTTAAAAGTCTTTTAGGAGTGGTGATAGTTGGAAACATATCTATGGCTTATAAAATTTTGTGTTTGAAAATGCTGTGTGTGTGCATGTGTGTACATTTATGTGTGTTTGTGTGTGTATGTGTGTAGTTATTGGTGTGGGAAACAGTTGCCTCCAAGAGTAGATTAGTAACACATGAGCTCCAGTGTGTGCCTTATTGGACCTATGGATGGCTTCTGAGAGACGAGTTAGTTTTCTTTAAGGTTGTTGTCCTTCATAGATTGAGCAAGCTCCATTGGATGGTCCCATACCCAGGAACATACAGACAGCACAAATTGGCCTTTATTTATTTATTTTTTATACAAATACATGATGTTGCTGGAGGTAAAAAGGTGAGTGTGATTCTAGGAAGAGTTAGGTTTATTAGAGAGTAAAGGCCAGCAAAATACATTGTCTGTATTTTTCAATAAATTAATACAAATTATTCAGATCATATGCATTTTATGTCAGATTTTTTTCTTAGTGGCAGAAATTTACACATACAATAAAATTTTTTAGTTATGGAACACAAAATCCATTTTTATTTTATACAAACTTTATTGTTAGTAGGGTCTAAAAGTAACTACATTCAGTACTTTTAGTTTGTATCTGATTTGAATGCCAGTACTGGTCAAGTGTGAAATTTTCCATCTGTGATGTCATTCTGACTCTAATACTTTAAATTTTATAATATTCAGGCTTTGACCTTTCAAGTTAAGGATGCTCAAACTCTATAGCATGAATGTCTTAAAATATTTATTAGGTGTTCACTTAGCTAACCAGTCCATGAAAACTTACTGAAAAGCCTAGCTAACAGCTATATCATATGAGATAACAATGATGGCCAAGACACAACATAAGCAAATCACCCATAGGTTCCAAGTTGGTTTGAGGGGGCTGAATACATACACAAAAAAATAACAACAAAAACTGCAGAGATATGTAGAGTAATTAGGAGATAGCAGGCCTTTGTAAATTCAGATAAAAATTTCCCTGCTAGGCTTCATCTGGTGGAAAATAAAAAGGTAGCACATTAGAGCTGGGAGGACAGTGCCTTGAAAAGTTCTAGTATGCGAAAAGGCAGGGGCAGGATTCCAAAGTCGGATACCTTCCAGCAGACTGATGCAGCCCCATCTTGTAATGTGTTAGAGTGGCCTTCAGCATTGAGAGAATAAAGTTAAAAGTTTCTTAAACTTTTAGGTGGGGCCTCTTTTTATAGCAAGCAGCTAAATTTATGTACAAATGTTTAAAAGCCTTTTAGAAGTGGTGGTAGATGGAAACAGGCTCTGGGGGCATGAAGTAATAGCACTTCAGGTGGATTTCAGAGTGAAAGGCACTTAGAAAGCTGCTTCTAAGTTACTCAGTGCCCAGATGAAGAATGGAGATATCAGAGTGTGTATCTCATGGCCACTTAAAAGTCTCATTATGTGACTCAAGGGTCAAACTTTACCAGTGGATGCTGAAAATCTGTCCCCAGATATCCACCTTCACATTCAAATCAGGTGCTTATCTTTGCCTTCTGAGATGCTATTTCTGATCTATCCAATCTTTGTTTATTCCACAGAACAACAAGAAAAACTAGCCTCTTAAGCATCCTAAATGATGTACAGGAATCTTCAATGCATGGGTAGCAGATTTATAAGACATACCAGGGTTTCTATGAGGTAATGATAGTTATTAGGAATTCTACATCATGAAACATTTCCTTGGGATGTATTAAGCCATGTGTGATGGCTGAAATTAATTAGGTGGCTCCTAATCAACCAGATGGAAATTAAGATGCATGGAAGATGAAGCTGCATGCTCTTTGGGGGCCATTACTCCCTTTCATGTGTCCGATACATTGCCGATGCAGAGCTGCTGAGGTGAGACTTTCTTAAAGACTCTCACTGTAAAGTTCCAGTGCAGCAATTCATCTAGAGCATATTAAGAAGTGCTCTTGCCACATTCATTCCAAAGGGCCCTCCTGTCTCACCTCTCTTCTAATTAAAGCATTTCCACATTAGGAATCACAAGCTGTAAAACAATGTTTGATGTGATGTTTGTTGAACTTTAAAACCCTCTGTGCACTTAGGAGTACCCAGATTCACAAATCTTAACTTCCAACTTCACCCAAGTCGGCAGGAGTATGTATAGCTAAGAGAGAGCAAATTAGACATACTACGTATAATGAAATGTAATTAAAACTGTCAGATAACAATTGCTGTCATTGAAGTATTTTCTAGAGCTTATTCTCAGAGTTTTAAGTTTCATAATTTTGATAATTCCAAAACTCCAATGAAGGAAGTAAATTCTAAGAGCAAGAAATACTTTCTGACTACAGTTAAAGATTATAGTAACTATGCCATTCTGACTTACTTTGATTAAGTTTTAAATCTGAGCAGTAATGCCTTCTTTGTCTAGATTTAGTTAATAATATATTTATTATTTCCACTTTCATCGTTCCTCAAACAGAATGATTAGGTACACACTGCATCCCCAGTACTTGGCTGCCATCCTTCTTGCGATGTTTTCCCTTACATCCACAGGCACAATCTGCCAGACATAACTGTTGAGTGGAGAGGCACTGAGGACTCGGATGTGCAGAAGGTCAGAGTTGGTCTGTAAATATCTCAAGAGCAGTGGAAAAGACAAAACTACCCAGGTAGGACAACATATCCAGTTTCACAAAAGGAAGGCCAGGCTGAGAGGCAGTGAGGAACAAGAGGGACTAGCGGCCCTGGAGGAGGAGGGTCGAGCTGAGCCTGCTCACAGCTGTGCACCTAATCAGCACTCCTTTCAAAGGATCCAGAGCTATTGCTGGGAAGAAGCCTGTGTAAGGAGAGGAAGCCATTCTGTGGCTTAAAAAAAAAAAAAAAAAAAAAAAGAGTCTCACAAATACAGCTGGGATGACAAATAACATTCTGTGAATGGTTGTTTTGATTTCTTTACGGAGAGCCAAGAAGGGGGGTGGAGGGGATATCTTCACAGATTCTCAAAGACCTTGAATTTCTAAGTCTTGACTCTGCTAACTTTGCTTCAGAATTAGTTTTTTTTTAACAAATGTTTTCTTCTTTCCATATTATCCTTGCTCATGCTCACATGTCATACCCATTATAAACAGGCACCATTTCCATAGTGGAGTCATATCAGCTAGAGGTCTCCAAAGAGAACAGCAAAAAGATGTGTTATCCTGTGGGGGAGGGGTGTACATGCACCTGTGTGTGTATATATATGTATGTATGTGCACAAGTGTATGTGTGTACAAATATATATATATATATATGCCTCTGTGTGTGTGTGTGTGTGTGTGTGTGTGTGTGTGTGTGTGTGATTGAGCTTTATATCCATTGATTATCCACTGTGGTTATTGCAAACTGGCAGATCAAAAATATTCAGAACAAAAATGTATATAGTTTTTTTCTTGTCTTCCAACAACCAATACATAAATATCTTCCAAGCACTTGCATTGTGGCAGATATTAAAGCATCTACATAGGCTAGGTGCAAATACCATGCCATTTTTACACAGGGAGTTAACACTTGCAGATTGTGGCACCCACAAATTTTCCTATGTTCCCCTAAGAATATAATACTCATGTCATCATATCATGTGTATGGAAAGAGAGAAGGAAAGAGACAGAGACAGAGAGGGGGTGGGTTTGGTTTAATGATTTTGAGGCTTCAGGAATCCTGGGACTGCAAAAAAGGTGGCAGGAGTCTAGGGAGTTGAGGGGAGCTGACAGGGTGACTTCCATTCTCAATGCTGCCTGACTTTACAGCCAGAAAGGGCTGATGCTGCAGTCTGACAAGGAAAGCAAATAATAGCCCATGACTCAGCTTGAAGGCAGTGAGGCAAACGAAATTCTTTCTCAGTCAGAGGTTCAGGTTTTGGTTTTATTTTTTCCATTTAGATTCTAACCTTCATGGAGGAGACCCACTCATATCAGAGAGGGGATGTTTCATCAGTTATCCAATGAAGAATAATCTTACTTGTAAATTCTCTCATAGAAAGACCCAGTGTCTGATGCTAGATCATCTGGGAATTGCTTGTGTTCACACATCAAAGCTCCACTTTAGATGTAACTATTCAGAACTTGGGGCTGCAGCACTGCATTCAGGGTTTCAGAAGCATTTGAGGTCACATTGTGACTCAAGCTGACTGAGCCTCATGATCTGATGTGGCCCATTCTCTTGAAACTCCAAGTCAGGCCCATTGTTCAGAATGAATAAAATAGACTAACTTTCAAATATTGGCATGTATCCTGGGAAACTATATTTCTCAAATATTGTTGATAAAACTGAAAGTGACACACCATTTAAAAAACTTTGGTAGTCTATTAAATACTAAAACAGAGCAACAGTAGCTAGCATGAGAGCAAAGTCCTTGGTGCACAGGAAGGAGGACTTGAATTCAATCCCTGGTACCCATGTGACAAAGCCAGGCATGGTGATCCACACTTAAGAGTCTATTTCTGGGGAGCAAAGAGAAGTTGATCAGTGGATTTTGTCGCCTAGCTAAACTAATCAGTGAGCTCCATGTCCCCTCCAAAGAAAAGCAACCTGTGTCTGATTAACAAACTAAGTAATGTGGTCTTCAGTTCCCCACATTCACATAGCACACACACCACTACCACCACCATCACTACCACCACCACTAACAAAAACTCCGAACTCAATTGGTAAGAAGAATGAAAGAAAATATACAGAAAGAATTCTTGAACAGTGGTTGCCTCTTATTCATTTGAGCCTAAACTTGACGGCAGTTGGAAAAATGATTGAGCAGTCTAGAATATAGTCAAACTCTAATTTCCCTGTAACATGTGCCATACCAGGTGGGACTGTCTGCAATTTATAATATAATATGATGACCTAGGTAGCACTCTAAAGAAGTTTGCTTCTTTTGGAAAAAAAAATGTCCATGGTTCAAATCCCCAGTGTTTCAACTACCAGGCTGGTTCTTTCCTTCTTACTAACAGTCTGCTAAGCAACATGCTTCATTGCTCTACCTTCCTGGGAGAAGAGTAAAAGTTTCTTTGCTCTTCTCCTGAACCCCGTCTTCCTTGTGGGGTGTGAACACACTTGCCTTTCTTTCTTGGATTGTTTTTCCATATGTCTCTGGCTGACAGATGACTACATGGTGGGAAGTAAATAGTGCCCACTTTAAGTCTCTGTCTTCTCTCCCTTGGCAAAAGATTTTCTCATCTCCCCCTTACTGCTGCAGCTCCCTTTGGAGCAGAGGAGACAAGAGATCAGATTTGGGGGAGGAGAGGAGAGCAGACAGAATGGCTCAGAACAGTTAGAACAAGAAGGACCTGCACTGCCCTTTCTCCTGTCCTCTAGTGCTACCTTCTACCATCTACAGGCTAACCTAACTAACGTGCAAACCAGACAGAAACCAAAAACAAAGAAACATGTGTAGCTGATATTTTATAATGTGTTCTAAGTGTCTCCATGTGACAAGATCAATGTATTTCCTATATGAGCTGAAGGAAGTAATACCAGACCTCCATAATGGGTTCTTTTGATTTTAAGAATGATTTTACTTTATGTATCTATTGGGTTTTAAAGAGGACTTAGAGTTTCTCTATTATGCCAGCGGCCACAGGGAGTTACCCCTTTGACATAGCTGGACCTGGGAAGCTGACATGAAATAGCTGAAGCAGCCAACAGTCAGCTGTAGAGGAAGCACATATCCCACTCAGGAACTCAGTGGGGGACTATAAGATGTGTTGTCCAGTCTGCTGCTCTGATAGTAAGGCATCTCCAATAATCATTAATAATATCAACACACTTGGGCAGGAGGCTAGGGACACTGACTGGTCCACTGGGCCTTAATTTAAGCCTGGTGTCTTTTGACCTACTTTGTTCCACACTTACTGTATAATTTTGTGATGGTGTTGCTTTTTGTGATTGGTATTCTCTGTATAATGGAGACTTCAATATAAGTTGCATGTAGTAAATTACACTGTTTCCATTAGACTGAAGAGCATGTTTCCTGTCCAGTATGTGCCATGATACTGAATTCCTTCTTGGTAACTCCTCTGATCCTTTAGAAAAAGCTGCCATTTAATAATATCAATTTTTCCGAGGAAGAAGTGTGCTTGTGTATCTTTTATATTGATACATTGTGAGATGATGCTTAAGGTCACCGAGCCACTGGCTTTGAAGAGGAGTTGTCCCTCACAGTTCACACCCAGATGTGTTTGTCTCTCGAGGTATCCTCAAAACTTTCTGTCAGGGGTCAGGGTGTACTCTAACTATGGGACAGATAGGAAGAAAAACAACAAAAACTCTCAAGAATAAAGACTTTAAGCCCTTAAGAACAGCAAGGAGTAAACTATTTACAACAGGGGTTATTATTATTTATCCTGATAGAAATATGTCTCTTATAAAGATGGTCAATGGGAAGCTCATGCATGGAGAGGACAGAGAAGCTTATGTAAAAGTTTGTAAATTAATAGCTGCATGATGGTAGACGTTAACAGAGATTCCTCAATCTCTCCTGGATAGACATCAATTTGGTGAGGTTTTGTATTTATATGTTGGCTGTGTCTCTTACTTGCACTTATTAAAAACATAAGTACGGCTGTGGTAGGTCATTCTTTAAAATAGGCAGATCAACAAAATTTGTTGCTGTTTTCTATTTACGTTTGCTTTGGAACTTCGTAGTTTAACAATATATATGCAGGTAGTCAAAGTTGTGCATCATGCTGCATAATTCTTATTAAGTTCTCTTTTAATAAGATGGTAAAATAATTTGTTAATGTTACCATGTCTTTTTGTATTGAAAAAGAAAATAATTAATGGATATTTAGGTTGCCTTTATTTCCTAGCGATTGTGAATTGAGCAGGCATGAACATGTGTGCGAAACCCTCTTCACAGAATCCAGGAAAATGAAAATATTTTATGTCCACCTGATAAATGGCTAATAAAATATATTATATATAACCATTGGAATATTATTTATATACAAAGAAATATTAAATTCACAGATAAATGGATGGTGCTTGAACTAATCATTTTGAGTGAACTAACCTAGATTTAGCAATACAAATACTACATATCTGTAGTTGAAGTTTTTCTCTGGTTGCACCCTGGCCTTGGTCCGACAGCCACTTATAAAATAATCATTCAGAAGCTTATATTAATTAAGACTGATTGGCTATTAGCTCAGGCCTACCACTGACTAGCTCTTACATTTAAACTCAGCCCATTTCTGTCCATCTATATGTTGCCACGTGTTCTGTGGTTTTACCTGTGTGTCATTACATGTTGTGTCTTTCTTGTCCAGCAGTTGAGTCAAGGGCAGTTTCTTTCCCAATGCCTAGTTTTGCCACGTTAAAGCTAACTCCCTATGGAGGCTTTTCTATGCCCATCATCTTCTCTGTTGTAAATTGGTGATGTCAGGAGCAGCTGTATCTCACTGTCATGAAAAACCTTATATTATTAAAACATCTTAAATGCCATATTCTGCTGTGGGATGGTCTGTATGTCAAATGTGTTGCTCTGATTGGTCAATAAATAAAACACTGATTGGCCAGTCGCCAGACAGGAAGTATAGGTGGGACTAACAGAGAAGAGAATTGAGGGAACAGGAAGGTGGGGGGGGGACACTGCCAGCCGCCACCATGACATGCAACATGTAAAGATGCCTGTAAGCCATGAGCCATGTGACAAGGTATAGATTTATGGAAATGGATTAATTTAAGATATAAGAAGAGTTAACAAGAAGCCTGCCACGGCCATACAGTTTGTAAGCAATATAAGTCTCTGTGTTTACTTGGTTGGGTCTGAGCGGCTGTGGGACTGGCGGGTGACAGAGATTTGTCCTGACTGTGGGCCAGGCTGGAAAACTCTATTACAATATTCTGTAGATCTCTGAAGTGCTTGAAGACTACCTATTTATCTAAATTGTATCTGTTTAACCTTTAAAAATATACCTAACAGGACTATAAGTTTGATTGTTATAGATAACTGAATACTAACCTGCATTTCTTAGTTTTCCTAAACAGTTTGTAATAATAGCTTTTAAGGACTAGAAATTTACATTACAATTTTAAATGAGCTGCACAGGTACAATACCTTAAACAAGAGTAGAAACTTCTGTACCGTATGTTATAATAAAAGTGACCTCAAATTTGTATCAATATACAAAAATCCAGACCAATGAAGAATATTTGAGACTAGGAGATGGTTTTTAGTACATTCAGTGATCTACCCTTCTATCCTGTCATTCCTCTGTGTCCCCTTCTCTTTCTTTTCATCCATATTTATATTTTTTCAATGAACAGAAGACAAACGAGGGTAAAAGAAAGAAAGAAGAAAGAAAGAAGAAAGAAAGAAAGAAAGAAAGGGAGGAAGAAAGAAAGAAAGAAGAAACAAAGAAACAAAGAAACAAAGAGAAAAGAAAGAAACCTCTTAATCTAACCTCTTTTGTTTAGCTTCCTCCTTGACCATGACCAATAACAACTTGTAATTAACCCCCCTAAATTATGACAAACATCCATAAACCACCAAATGGTCAAAAACCCACTCACCCCCCTCTTGGGAATGTGAGAGTTGTATTCTTAAATTTCCTTCCTGTTGCCTGGGGCAATGGCTTCTTCAGGGGACCCTGAGAAAATTGAGATGATGGTCAAGTCCTGGGAGAGCTATCTGTATCATTTATTATCTAGTATCTGTATGTTGGGAAAGTGCAGGGCTTAACTGAAGCCCTGGCTGAAGTCTTTGAGATTAGACCATCTCAGCTGGCTGTGTTGAAGCCATCCTGAAAATTTGTAGTTTAATATTAATCTCCCAGTAGTGTTTGCCAGCTTAATAGTGTTACCATAATCCAGGTGTGTTGTTGCAAGGTCCCATCTTCTATTTGGAAAACTCAAAGGTTGCTGTGAGGAATGGCCATGGTTCACTGTAGCAAACTAAAACATTTTAAATGCCATATACAGCAGATCTCCAAAAGGTTAGAGGACCACAATCTACTGAGTACATCTGAGGTACACGAGCTTAGTTTCTAATTACCTGATTCAGACTCAAACCCAAAAACACATGTAGGAAGATAGGTGATGTTTATTTCTGAAGTTAGTTTGTACTTTGTATGACTACTAATATCCTGACAGAAAGTCTATATATAATTTTATAGATTTTTGAGATAATATTTATATCTAAGAAAAGTTTTAAGGAATCAAAATTAGACCAAAGGATTATGAGATTACAGGCAATAGAACAGCCCTTAATTTTGGTTTTCTTGTCCCATACCAGGTGACTCCTCTGACACAGGACAGAACTTTGTATTTTCCTTTAACAAGTATTTTGGGGTTTAAAAAAGAAGAGAGCCACACTCCAACTCCAAAGCGAACTTTGAATTTTAGTTTAAGACCACAAAAAGACTATTTGCCTCTTATGCTTGTAGAGAACAGCAAAAACAAGCCTTTGGGGAGATAAATGAAATTCTAGCCTGTTGGAGGTGGGCTAAACTATTAGGGCAATTTACTCTTTTTCTTTTGATTATTAGTCATTCTTCTTCAGATGTCTCATTTGTCTAGTGGTCTCTGGATTTCTTTATTTGGAGGCTTTTAGTCTCCTGAATAGACAACAACAAACCCTACCCCAAGTGTAACTCTGGTGGCTTCCTTTTTTTTTCATACCTGATCAAATGAAAGACATTTGTTAGGCATAAATTAGTTTGGATTGAATGACCAAACTGTTTGATGAACTGTTGCTTCTCCTTAATCAGGAAGTCTCTCCTTTTCAAATCTAGTCTTTATCAATTTTGATGGTATCCATAGTTTTTCTTCTCCTGTGGAAACAAAAGCAAAACCTCTTCCCAAGTGTAGCCCATATCCTGGTTTCTATTTTGAGGTCAATATGTCTTTAAAACATACAGGTTGATTTAATTAAACAGTTTTTTTCTACTATCATATGTTTCTCCATAGCCTTTGTTCCTTTTTCATTAGCATTTAATTTTTTTTAATTTAATAAAGGACCTTAAAATCTACCTTTGGGGTCTTTATTACCACTTTCTAGTTATTAAGCGTATCTTTTAAAGTGCAATCAAATCTCTCTATTAACTGCTTGTCCTGGGATTGTGTAGTATATCTGTAATATGCTTTATGTTGTAATATGCAAAAAGCTGTTTACATTTTACTAGAGATATGCTGGAGCATTGTCAGTCTGACTTTGTACTGGTATCCTCATAATGACCATAACTTCTAACAGATGTGTAATTACAGAATCAATCTTTTCAGGACTTAAAGCAGTTGCCCATTGCAATCCTGAATGCATATTTCTGGTGTGCATACTTTAATTCCCCAAACTCTGCCAAATAAAACATATCCATTTGCCAAATTTCATTTATTTGAATACCTTTTGGGTTACACTGTCTTTTCAATTCAGCATATTGGCCTTCACCTAGAAACTGGCCTTGGGAAATAGCCCTATTTCATTGTTCTGTGACTTTAGCTTCCTATCTCCTTCATGTTCGCCATTGCAACTGATGACCAGCAGAAGCTGCCACAATGACTGGCATGATATCGTGCCATACATTAGACACCAAATGTTGTTTGTAACTAAGTCTCTATAGTTTCTTTTACCAATAAAGACTTGGGAGTCAGATGTTGGTGGTATTTACCTGTTAACTTACAGAGGCCAAGAGGCTGCCAGCTGACCTTCCTTTTTGGCCAGAGAGCATCGATCCAGCTGTCCTAAATCAAAACAGACCATGAAAATCCAAGCCTCTCCCAACTCCTTTCTGTGTATTTCTCGATCCATATTTCTGGCTCCTTCATACTCTCTACGGTTAATTCCTACCAGCTAGTTGCTGGCTCTGCCCCCGATGCAAGGTTGAATTTATTAACACAGTCTCTGTTTTTCACAGTGCAATCAAATGTGCAGCAACATAGGACTGTGGCATTCATGAAGTTAAATTGACCTTGAATGCTTGCACAAGACCTGCACAAGATCAAGTCAGCCAAAATCTCAATATTGGCAGAGGAAGGTCCTCATTAAGTCAAACACCTAGCTGAGGTGTTATTGGTTATTGTTAGTTTCCAGAGGAAGAGAAGTGAGTTTTCTTCACAAATGTGGTTCCTGAAAGACTACCCAGGCTCCAGGAGATGATCCTATACCCATACACATACTAGGTGAATCACTGGGTTTTAAAAGAACATATGTGTTTATAAGGGGAAAGTGGCAGTGCAGACACATGTTTGGACTACAGGGGAGGGAAGAGGGACTGATTTGATAAAAAAAAACATATTATATTCATTTATGAAATCTCATACAATAAAAAATTACAAAGGAAGAAAATAAAATTAACGTAAGCCAGCAAGCAGTGTAAAGAATCTTAAAAGTATGTATGAATAAAAAGAAAATTCATAAGGTAGGATCTCTTTATGACAAGACTATGGTAAGATTAAGACCGATTTTTTTAAAGTTGCAAAGACAAAGACAAAACTAAAATGCCTAGATGAGTAACAAGAGTCTGAATAAGTCACCCAAGGCATGCAAAAGGTTGAGACATTAATATTATCAATGAATAAATAAGATGTCAAATTGTCCAAAGTCAAAGTTTAAATCAATGACAGTCTCAAGTTAGTGATCTGCTTTGATTGCACAAGTTCTAGATTAAAAGAACAAAAACATATGCATGATCAAGACTTATTCAGAAGTTCTTAGTTTTCGTCCAAGCTTTATTTAAATATTACACAAATGTGAGAAGCATCAAACTGGTGTAACTGATCATCTGGGTGTTCAACCATAACTGAAGAATAATATTAATGTTGTAAAGGAGATTAAGAAGGACGGATTTTGACCCTGTTCCTTCAAGGTGCTCCAGGAGAACTATGGAATCATTCTTACAAGGTTGTCCAGCTCTGGTGAGTCACCTCTTCTCCTGTTTAAGGAGGCTATGGAGATCACACCTGATGAACTCCAACCTGTGTACATTCTGCAAAGCATCAACACAGAAGAAAAAAAGCTCCCAGTGCTTCCAAGAGAAGCCATGGTCAATAGGGCCATCTCCTATTCAAAACAGATAGAATATTTAGTAAAAAAAAAAAAAAAAAGAATGCTGAAAGGAGCCAGGGTATCCTCTGAAACTAAAGGGACCCTGAAGACCATTTCCTCATCTGGCCCTGACATACAAAAAATTTAATTTTGGCCATCTGTATGGCCTTAAACATCCAAAAGGAATGTGTGATAAATGATAATTAGCATTTTTAACAGTCCAAGAAATCACACTACACAGACATTAGATTTATACCCATATGAAATGCTATTTTAACAACCATATCTCATTAATAGCCTTTTTCTTGATAATACAAGTGTTTCCCAAATATAGGTATCATGAATCTGTCTCAGTTTTAACATGGCAGCATCTATAGGGGACCCATAACTGAGAGAGAAGGGCCCACTATTGTTTTAACCTAGAAATCAAATGATGGTTAAATATTTTCTCTCCCTTACTAGAAGACACTTACAAGGGCCCTCACACTGTGATTATTGCCATTCCAAAAGCTATCAGAGTACTTGAAAACAAATCCTATTTCATCACCTTGAACAAAGTCCTAGAGACCAAAAAAAAAAAAAAAGCGAACGAAGAGAGAAGCCTAATGGACAGATACACTTGTGAGCCTGTTGAGGGACTTCAGATGACTTTGACTCCAACGTTTTCAACTGCCTTTTATTATTGCTACATCATTCTCTCCCTAGGGATTATTTTCTAGTTAACTTTAATAGTCAACTTGACATAGCCTACAATTCCCTGAGAAGGGAATCCTGATTGAGAGTTTGATAGATCAGGCTGGCATGGGAGCATGTCTGTGAGGATTGCCTTGTTATCAGATGTAGAATGACCCATTCCATTGCAGGCAGCATAATTGTCTGGTCAGGTTTTCCTGGGATGTATAAGAAACCTAGCTAGTAATGGGTCTGTAAGTGAACCAGCATTGTAGCCTTGTTCTATAGTTTCTGTTTCTAGTTCCTCCTTGAATTTCTGATTTGATTTCCCATATTGGTGGGCTGTGACCTTCAAGTGTAATGCCAATAAATCTTTTCCTTCCCTAACTGTTTTGTTTCTAGTGTTTGTCCTGGCAACAAAAAAGAAGCTAGAACAAACTGCCATGATAAGCTTTTGCGTTACCCTGCCCCCTGCCCTGCTCCTGGTAGAATGGACTCACTTACTCTGTTCAAAGGGCTCCAATTCCTCTTCCCCCTGACTCCTCTCTCACTTTATCAATGTATCCAAGCACTAGCCACAGACGTCCTCTCCTCCGTATATTTCTTGTTATACAAATGGAATTGCTAATGCATTTTCAGGCTCTCCTATCTAGGCTTTGGAGTGATATCTCAACTGCCACACATGACAGACCCACTCAGCTCTAAGATTTCAGAGTGATCATCCTCTCAACTCCCCAAATGATACTTAGTGTTGTCTCTTGAGACAGTAGCATAATGAGAACAGAAGACAGAAACTGCTTAGGCAGACTTAAGGAAGGGACAAATCAAAGCTGCACTTCCAGGAATATTCTTAGATTTCCATCTGGGAATTCCAGAAGGAACTCTGGTTTCTTTGCTCCTCCTTAATGAGTATCCTTTAGTCCAGACACTCAACCCTTGTGGGAAGCGCTTTAAATTGGATTTCTAGATTTTCATGGTAAAATGGATTATATCCAGTCTCCAAATTCAGCTCATTTCTGAAATGAATGTAAGTTTATCTCTTCAGAGAGGGTATTTTCCAATAGCACTAAAGGCCAGGATTCTCTCAAGACTCTTTAAGGAAAGCTATTACCTCTGTGCTTATAAGTTTTAGCCAGTTTGATACAAACCAAAATCAGCTGAGAAGAGGGAACCTCAGTTGAGGAACTGCTTCAATAAACCCAACTGGTAGGCAAGTTTGTGGGATATTTTAATTGATTAATGTTGACACAGGAGGGCCCAGAATACTGAGAACAGTGTCACCCCTGATTTGGTGGCCCCAGATTGCTTTAAAAAGCTATATATATGCAAACCCAGTAAGCAGCATTTCTCCATGGTCTCAGTTTACATTCTCACCTCCAGATTCCTGCCTTGAGTTCCTACCTTGATACGTGGAGGTCTATAAGCTATAGATAGGAATAAAAATCTTCTTCCTAAGTTGCTTTAGGCCATGGCATTTAATCACAGTGATGAGGCAAAGTAGGACAACCTCCTGACCAAAACATTGAGTAAACTGGTGTACTTTTTAAGGTATTAAAATCTAGATGGCTGTAAATATTTTATACAGGTTTTTCATTTTTGTAAATATAATGTAATTGGAGTTTTCTTACTAAGTTTAAAATCTTTATTATTCCCTTAATTATATATTTTCTGTATTTCTTCTTTTGTTTCTCTGATAAAATATGTTAGAGGTTTTTAATTCTATTTTTATATTTTAATTTAAAATTTTATTTATATCCATGTTTTAAAATTGGATTCATCAAATACCCCTTTGACTTTATGTCTTTGCATTGCAGGTTTGCGTTTACTTTGATAATTTAATGCCAGTATTTCACTTACATCAATCCTACTATTCTGTCACACAATTTCATAGAAGCCCCACAGGTTGCTGGGTACCTACATGTGTAGACAGCATGTTATTCCAGTAAAATACTCACAAACTGTACATTTTTTCTTATAATATCTATTTAAATATATCTCAGTAGAGTTTATAACTAGTATTTTGATTGTATATGGAAATATTACACATAAGCAATAATAAGTGCATAACGACCAGGCATTGTAGCACATACCTGTAATCCCGGCATTGAGGAAGTTGGTGTAGGAGGACCGTTACAAGTTTGAGACCAGGCTGGTATGGTGGTGTCAATGAGAAATGTTCTCCTAAGACTTGGGTATGAACAATTAATCTCTTGTTGACGGCACTGTGCGGGGAGCTTATCAAGTTTTCAAATATGAAGACTTGCTAGAGAAAATACAACATTGAAACTGGGCTTTGAGAGTTTATAGCTGTGGCCCACAACTAGTTCACTCTCTGCTTCCTAGTTTCAGTTAAGCTGTAATATCTCCATCTCCTGATCAGACTACTTGCCTCCCCTGACATTATGTACTTTTCCTCTAGAATAGTAAGCCAAATAAACTTTCCTCCATGGCTTCTGGCCTTGGTATTTTATCACAGCAAGGGAAGAGTAACTAATAGATCAGACCTATCAGAGCTTCCATCTCTTCTTGCTGTGTGCTCAGATTAAAGGTATATATGCCTAGTTTCTAGTTATTTACTATCTTCAATTAAAATGCTTGTTGTTAGGTCCCAGTGCCTCAATATTGAGGTTACTTCCAATTCCACAAAATCCTTACTATGAACCTATGGATTATTTGGCCTTAGATAATTTTTAGAACACTGTTCTCATCTCATGTTATAAACCAAGTAACATCTGGCATTGATTTGTACCTCTTTGGTGCCCTTTTAGATATGTTTCTAGGTAAACTCAGTTCTAAGTAAGGCACACTAAATTAACTTTCCAGATGAAATTATTTAGTGGACCATATGTTAATGCATCCTTCAACCAAATAGTAATTTTTATTTAAGTAGGGTGAAATCTGGTTTTCCCCCCTCTATTTATAATGGAATAACAGATTCAATTTCTTTTCTAAGATATTTTTAGTTCTTATATTAAAATAAGTCAGGCACATTGAACACCATTCCCTGTTGGCATTACAGGAGACCACATTTCCACATATCTAATCTTCACGAGGGAAGACATGAGATTTGCTCACAGTAGTCCAAGGCACTTTAATTTTATTTTCATTATTCATGACACAGTTTTGAATTATTTCAGAACAGCTCCTCTGATTTTTAGATGAAATTATAAACCAAATTTAAAGCTGGAGATGGAGAGAATTATCATGATGAAACTTACTACTTCATTCTCATCAGAGTATTCAATGAAATATAAAGGTGAAGAAAGGAAAGAAAGCTGCACAGTGGTCCCACAGTTTCTGTCAGGTACCCTGTGAACTTTTCTTCTCACTCATCTCCATTGCAACCATTATAGCTTGATAATATTAGGTTAACAAAAATCCTAAGTGCTGGAAGCGGTATTTGAATCAGGAAATGACAAGCTTCCGAGTCTATAACCTTCTAAGGCCATACATTTCTTTCACTCAGGTATTCTCTTTATTGCTCCTAATGTATATTAAAATTAATTCTAGTACTACTCTGAGATTCTTGCCTTTCTTAGAAGATAGACCAGAGAAGCTTAAGAGAACCAGCTGACATAAGTTATTGCATCATCTTCTTGTGTAAAATACCTTCCTTATTTCCTTTTGTAGTCTTTTATTGCATATTGACAAATTATAGCCATTTGTAGTTATGGAAAACAAGGTAGCATGATATTTAATACAATTTGGTAAGTCTCAATTGTGTGAACTGACATTTCTTATCTTTGTCTCTTTAAGAATTTCACTGACTTCTTAGAGCCTTTAATAGCTTTTAAATCACAAATCCTTAGTTGTATGATGAATAAATCTAGTTAACTTATCAATAAAACAAAGAGTCAGATATTTCAGTAAAAACTTGAAAGATTAGAGAAGCAGGGGAGCAGCCACAGTCACTTCCTACCTCTCCGGTTTCTCTAACCAAAAGGACTGAGATCTTGTCTCAGTCACACCTTACTACTTCCTGTTCCTCTCTCTACAGTCCTCCAAAATTCTATGGTTAACTAGAGGCTAGCTTTGCCCTCTGACTACAAGCAAGCTTTATTTGCCAGAACACAAACAAAATATCACACAATCCTTTTTGTCTAAATGAAAAACAAAGTTTTTAGCTGACAAAGTAAAAGTATATAAAATAAGCACAATAACTATATACAAGTATATACAAACTATATACAGGAAAGAATTACATGAACAATGTCCAGTACATTTGCATTTGACAAATTCAGAGAGAATACTCCATTATCTATCCTATCTTGGTGAGCCCAAAATGTATCTAATTGACTTTCTATCCTAGCTTATATTACTAACTCAAAATTATCTTTTTATGTCTCTCAATCTTATATACTTTATAACTCTTTCATGAGTTTCTTTTCTGAATTTTTTAACAAGGAAAGCTAGAACTAAACCTCTCTAGTCTTGAACTCCATCAGAGACCTGAGAAGGATATAATATTACCTGAGTAAGCAGGATGTACAGAGAAAACAGTTTCCAAACCTAAGAAATTACAGAAACAGCTGGCTGTCTATAGAGTCACCCAAGGTACCTCTGTAAATTGGAGCATCCATCTTCAGCCTGCAGGCCTAGAATATCTGACATGCTTTTCTGTGATGCAGGATTTTTGCAGGACTGTCCCACCTTGTCTTGGCAGGTTCAGCAGTCACTTTCTTTTGTGTCGTGCTTGTCAAATTGGGACAGTTGTCAGCAGTCAAGGCAAGGGCAGGTTCTTGCCCAGTGGCTAACATTTGCCACAAAGAAAGTAAACTTCATATGAAGTTTCTTCCATGTCCATCATCATCTTTGAAGTAGATTGGTGCTGCCAGGAGCAAACATGTCTCATTGTCATAAAAAAGAACCTTATGTTATTAAAACATTTTAAATGCCACATTCTGTAGGTCTCCTGAGTGTTTGCAGATTACCTGTCTATCTAAAATATATTTCTGTTTGACCTTGAAAACATACTTAGCATGACTACAAGTTTGATTGTAGTAGGTGACTAAGAACTAACCTGCATTTCTTTATTATCCTAAATAGCTTGTAAAAATAACTTTCAAGAACTAGAAATTTACATTACATTGTTAAGTGAGCTGTATAGGTTTTTTTTTTATTAAAAGATTACTGAAGATTCAAACAATTTTCATCAACTTTTTTCTAGTTTATGTGCATTTTTTAAATGCATACTTAACTTCTGAGAATTTTAGGCTTCCCTACAGCTTCCTTGCTTAAAGTGACTATACTTGAAATATAATCTTTGAAGTGTATTTGTATATCTTTTACCAATTCTCGTCAGGGAAGATTAATTAACTCTATATTTCATTTTCTCTTCTTTCCTTTTTATCTGTAGGATGACTCTATATGAGAAAAATATTAGCAAAGTATGTATTGCATAGGTGTAGAAAGACAGTATGGCAATGTTTGAAAAAGACCTGTCTTGGTTCACGTCTGTGGCACTCTGTGGCATATGGACATCCCTGCTGCTATCCACAGACTCATGCTTTGTGTAACATCTCAATGCATTCTTCATAACATGGTTTCAGAAGAACTTTCACACTATCAGATGTGTAGAATCATTTTCTTTGACTCATAAAATACTACCTTACATTCACCCAAAATTTCTCCTACCAGGCAAATTACTTAAAATTATTGTATTTTTTCTGTTGCTGTAGTGAATATCATGACCAAATGAAATTTTTTGAAAAAATGATTTATTTCAGCTTCTAGATCATGATTGTCCATCAGTGAGGGTTAACAGAGCATGAGCTCAAGCAAGAACTGAAGCATAGACCATGGAAGAACCTTGGGTACCAGCTTACTACCAGGCACACAATCAGCTTTCTTTCCTACACATCCCAGGCCCAGGGTCCTTGTATGTCAATTAACAAACAACCAAATATCTTTACAGATAATCCACAGGACAATTTTGATGAAGACAATTCTTCATTCTAGGTTCCATGTTCCTAGGTGTGTCACACTGACAACCAAGATTAACAGTAGCCATGTTCATTTTATTATTTAGTTGGAAATACAAGTATTTCTTATATTGTGATGCTATAACAAAATGTCTTAAAGAGAATTCATAATGAATAGAAATTGGCTGCACAGATTTTGAAGCTGTGATGTCACCAATGAAGGCACCAACATTTCCCATATCTGAGGTGGTTGTGGTTGTAAACTTCAAAAGTTGGGCTTTCGTATAGCAGAGAGCAGAGTGGTATAGACTGTCAAAAAAAAACATTTTACAAGGTTTATGGACACTAGTCTCTGTTTCTCATTTGGTTGTTCAGTTAGTTAGTTATAATAGGCAAGAGCTCTACCACTTATTTACACCCTAAGTCTTAGTCTATTTAAGTTGGGTCTTCATTTATTTATTTGCTTGCTTTTAAGTTGCCTGAGCTAGCTTTGAACTCCTTCTGTAGACCAGTATGGACTTGAACATGAGATCACCTTGCCTCACCTTCCACTGTAACTGTGTTTACAAGCCTGCCTCATCAAAGCTGACTAAGGCCTGAATCTAAATGCTGTTGCATTGAAAATTAAATTTGGAGGGAAATTATTTGTTCTGCATCCTTTTCAAGGTCTTTAATTTTATGTTTGCAAAGACCTAGACTTGAGTGGTTATGTGAAACATTCTTGTCCATCTTCACCCTTGCAGCCCAAGCTGTTGTTACACATGCTTAAGATTCACTCAACTTTTAGTTGCTTTGAAGACATGTTAGATGGACATATGAACAAACAACATCCACATGAAATCTTAGTGCATTTTACTGCTAACTGTGCCATTGCTGAAATACTCTCAAGGCAGCTGGATCTGCTCTCAGCCCTAGTGATCCCGTGGAACTGTTGAGTTCTTAGTGTAAATGCAAGAGGTATCTCTATATGCTCTGTAAGATGATGAGATTTACAAGGGTCACTCATGAATCCCTTCCTGGAACAAGGATTTTAAAGAGGAATAGATGAGAAGTCTGTGTGGGAGTATAGAACCACTGGATACTTTTACATCTTATATTTAAATCTTAAATTGGTTTGTCATTCTTTCAAATTTTAAGAAATCTCTTGCTTCTCATCAATTGGATTCTCAGAGCTCAGCCTGGTGCCCGGCCATAGATCTCTGCATCTGCCTCCTAGTCCCTGGACAAAGGCTCTATGATGACAGCCAGGTTATTTGCTAGGCTGGTCACTAGAGTAGTACTGCAGGTGAGGGATATCGAGATCATGATGGGAGGACGTGTAGAGATGACCTGCGACACTAGTGGAAGCCCATGAACAGTGGACTGGTGGCTGTGGAGCCACCATAGGACTGGACTAGGCCCTCTGGATATGGAAGACGGTTGTTTGGCTCGAACTGTTTGGAGGGCACCCAGGCAGGGGGATCGGGATCTGTCCCTGGTCTATGGGCAGGCTTCTGAAACCCGGTGCCTGTGGTGTGACACCTTGCACAGCCTTGATGCAGTGGGAAAGGGGCTTGGACCTGCCTAGGCTCAGTGTGCTGGGCTCTGCTGACTCTCCTTGGGAGACCTCAATTTGGGGGATGTGGGGATGCGGGGTGGCTTGGGAAAGAGGGCTGGGGGTGGGAGGAGGGGGGATCTGTGGATAGCATGTGGAGTGAGTAGAAAATTAATATTATGATTTAAAATAAAGATAAAAAAGAAATCTCTTGCTTAAATCTGTGTTCCTATTTATCTCTGTCTATTCTATCTTTACTTTCAAATTCACCTCTCATTTACTCTCATAACATCAAAGGTAAGCAAGCAAGAGAGCCAAAGGGCCTTCCTAAAATCCCAAAGAGAAGACAAACAAAAGAGATCAGTAAATAGGCACAAAGGAAGTTCTTCTTCAAGCATCTTGCTTCTTGCCTCAGAGAATACCTCCTTTTGAAAATCCAGCATAAATCTGTGACTACAGAGGGCATTTCCTGGGAAGGAATCTGCCTTGTGCTCTGAGGCACTCTGGCATCCGTGGGGACTGCAGAACGCTAGCTCTGTCTGAAATAAGATTTCCAGGAGCATAATTTTGAACAGTGAATCTCTGCTTATTCTAGAAGTCTCATTTCAATGGCTCCTTTCAGAAGTATCTTTCCTGCATTCTTCAGAATACGTAAGGAAGGAGGCTGGCCTCACTGTCTTTGCCAGAAATTGTTGCCGCAGTGCTTGCTACAAAGTGTTATTTAAAAAGCATTTGAAAATCGCCATGTCTATTTCTCAATCCACATTATAATCATTGTGGGGGGGCTTCATCTTTTCATATTATTTTTTCTTACTGTAGCCAAATGTAGGATCTTTAATAACTTCTGCTTCTAAAATAAATTTGACTGATTATACACACTGCAGAGATATTTATAAATTTGGGGGAAATTCACCTCTCCTACAGAGTACTTGGAAGTAGCATGCATCATCTCATCTCTCTTTGGAAGATGTTGCTTTCAGGTGTGTGAATCACTCAGGCATTGGGAATGATGGGAACACATCTATTTATTTGTTTGTTTGTTTGTTTATTTATTTTAATCAATCCATTGTTTGTCTTGAGAGAATGTAAAACGATGACTCAGAATGTGAATAAATGTGGGAAATCAAGATTTACCTCAGATTTTTTTCATAGGAGTGAAGGAACAGCATTAAATTTGATAGATAATGAAGGCAGATGTGGAGCAGGAGGGACTACCCAGGCATTGAGAAGACAGTGTGCTGCTTGCTTGCTGTGTTCCAGAGTAAAGGTGACTCCAGCTTTCCTGAAAAAGTTCAACTGAAGTCCCCAAATAAGGGATGCCCTACACTGTGCTGAGATCCCTAAGGGAGGGGGGGTTAATGTGGACTTTTCTCCCAGCTAGCATACAGAAACTCAAATGCTTATTTTTTTTTTGTATGTACAAAGATGGGCACACATTATCAGGAAGCTAATTATGGAGGATACAAGGCGCAATAAGCACACAGAGACAGGTGTAGGGAAGGGTGCTAGAGGCTAAGGCTCTGTGAAATCCAGCACTGCTTATAGTTCTAGGAAATTATTCTGTGTATAAATCTTAACTCCTCATCTGACGTGATGTGAATATCTAGGTCCTATCTGTTAAAGAAATACTTTAAAATGCATCCGCTATTAGGCATGTTTGTATACATTCTGAGGTTGAGTCAGAAGGATTTGGAATTTAAGGCCATCCTTAGATACATAGTGATTTTGAAGCCTGCTTGGGCTACATCTATTCTTGAAGGGCAGGGAGACAAAATTACAAACAACTAGGAAAAAAAAATGAAAACTCCAGCAAAACGAAACAAAACACCCCAAATCCCTTTATAACTTTAGCAAAATAAAAATCAGACAAGTTAATCAGCAAATACTCAGGTTATAGAAAAAGTCTCTCTCTGTATTAAGATAGATTGGTGAGGTAAATCTACACTTCACTAGAGTTATTCTATATTATGTAAAATAGCAGTTCTCCAAGCCTGAGAGACTCCATTTTACAGGTCACTTTCGACACTATTTTGAGTTTGAAGAATAAATGTGCCTATAGGTGGACCCACAAACACCACCATTTGTTGAACAGACAAATCAATGACTTATTCTGGGTAGTAGACAGGTACTGCTCTATAAATTTATTTATGTTTCTCTCCTAGAAATATGGATACTGCTCAAGAAAGCTACCCAAAGGATCCATTGTAACTCCCATGGACCCCCTTTTTCCTTCACAAGGTTTACAAATATTTTAAAGTTTGTTATCAGAAGAACCAGAAATCTGTTGTGAGTATCAGCTTGCACCCTGCGGTAAGTTACTTCATATTGTGTAAAATGATGGATTTGCAAGTTGTGACTTATCCAAAAGCTTTTTACAAACTTATGACTTTCATCTTGAGTACAAATGCAGAGGAGGTATGACTCTACATCTTCTTGAGCTTGTAATCACTATCTGTCCATCTTGTCCCACAGGGTACAGACTGAGAAATTCCTCTTCCTGAAAACAAGAAGAGTGCTACCCATTTGTTTATTCAAGGAGACCAGCCCTTATGAATACATGCACACATGGAAATCCTACCAGGAAAACCAAACCCAAGAGCTTTACAAACACAACACGGTGACCAAGGGTCCAATTCTTTTGCCTGGACCCCATAAAGAGGCCACCTAGCACAGCAACTGTGAAGAAAGCATTGAGAAAAACTGTCCTCTAATCACCTGGTATGACCATCAGGAGTATTCCAGACAACCAACTCCCAATAGTTCCAGGGACTTCAACATGGTCTATGCAAATGACCTATTCAAATGATCATTTGTCTGCCCTCTGTTTCTCAGTGTGCATTTAACCCTGTGCTTCACCCCTGCCACCTCTATGACCTCAACATTTCAGCACCTCACCTTGCTTATAATAGCTCAGATTAATTCATATTTACCCAAAATGGCCCTTGCCACTTGATTCTACAGCTGTGATACCAGCATCTCCATCAGAGTTCCTTGTCCTTGCTATATAGAGTTTTGTTTTTTTTTAAATCTCAGTCGGTCTTCTTTTTCCACCTCTTAGTAAGGAAACTTGGAAATTCCTTGACCTTTGCTGGGACCTCTTTCATCCTTGGTAGCCACTCTGTAGCCCACACTTATACATACATATATGTACGTACTGTATGATACATAAGGTGTGACCTGAGAATTAACCAAGTAAATAAGATTGGAATAAAAGATCCTTTTTTTGTCTCAGCCAACCATCAACATAAGCGGGACTAGTTGGCAAACGGTCACCAACAAAGCTGACATATCTTTAAATTTACTGCTATTCAATAAATGCTGATATTGTGGGAAAACACAAATGTGTTCATCTATGGTTCTGAAATGGTCTCTTCTCAGTGCCTGGCAGAGTCAGTCCATCAGAAGTCTCATGAATAAACAACTAGAGGCTGTGAGATAAGAAAGTGGAGTCCTGGCCATGAGTATTCTCTTTTGACTAAAACTATGAAGACCTTCCTCCCAGAACCTGATAGAATAGAAGTGTCAGTGTAAAGACCATTGCATTTTTAATGCTAGATACTTTTAGCAAAAGCTATTTGAGAAGAAAATGCCTTATTCATATATAGTTCCATTATTCTTTTGCATTTTCTGTGATTTTTAGCTAAAGATAGTTTTTTTCCCCATAGATTCAAGTCTAGCTGATAGCAGTAAATTACTGCTGAAAAAAAATGAATATTATTCCTACAATTCTTTTCCCCACTATTATTTTTTTTAGAAAGAAATCACTTTTGGAAAAAAATGAGCATATGATTGATAGCTACCAGGTTTAGAGATGCCAGTGGTTTCTGTCATCAATAGATACTCTCATAGAGTTCTCAAAAGAGAAGCCCTTTTTGTTGCCTTTTGTCATTCTTTGAGACAGGCTTATATCTTTAATTCCTTCCATGTGCAGATGATACTTTAAATTCCTCTAAATGGGGGAAAGTCCATTAAAACTTTATGCAAATTAATTTGTGAGTTCATTAACCTTGTGTGTGTGTGTGGTTTTTTTTTTTCATGTCTCTTCTCCCCTCATTGATTGTCACCAGTACAGCAAGAGATGTGTTTACAAAGGAATTGTTTGTTGAACGCCTATTGCGTGTGATTGTGATTCCAGGGGCTTGTGATGCAAAAATGAGATCTCTGTTCTAGATGTTATATTTTAGTAGGAGGAGATGGAGAGTGGATATACAAAATATAAATAATATGGTAAATATATTTGAAAAATATAAACTTCCCAGAAATAAAAAAATACATAAGTAGGATATAGGAGAGAAATTGATTTTAAATGAAAAATTTAGGTAGGCATTAAGATAACAGATAAATGTAAAGTTGAAGACAGTGAGGAAGCCAATCATATTAATGCCTACTAATAGACTTTCTTCTTAGACCAACTACTGTGATACCATTAAAGCAAAGTAACCCTTGAATGTGTCCTAGAGAGTAGGAAGGAACTGTGGCCAGGGACAGCTGAAGCACTTGGGAACTGAAAGAGGTGACAAATCAGTTTGGCATGTGACTTTGTATACCAAGTTAAGCATTTTAGCATCTGCTCCATTCAAACAGCATGCCTTTGGTTATGATTTACATATGGCAATCCACCATAAACTTTCTGTGTTGGATGCTTGTTTCTCATCTGGTGGCACTGTTGTGGGAAGTTCTGCAAACTTTAGGAAGTAGTCCTGTGTAGAAAAGGTAGATCACAGCTGGGCAGTGGTGGCACATGCCTTTAATCCCAGCACTCAGGAGGCAGAGGCAGGCGGATCTTTGTGAGTTCGAGGCCAGCCTGGGCTACAGAGTGAGTTCCAGGAAAGGCGCAAAGCTACACAGAGAGGCCCTGTCTTGAAAAAAACAACAAAAAAAAGTGGATTTGGGTTTGAAATTTTACTATCACTAACTACTACCTCCAAACTGAATTTTTATCTCAAATTATTTGTCTTCTATTAATTACATAATGTCATGTTATCAGACAGCAAAGATAAAATAAAGACTTCAATTTAAAATAAATAATGGAATTGTTTATTCTGAAGCAAATGAGAGACACTACAATCCAGAGGCAGGGTTCAGTTTATATTTAATGACATCCCATCATAGAAGAGTTTGCCTAATCTTCTACAGCCACAGAACAAATAAAGCCACAATGCAATACCTGAGGCAGCCATAGCAGTGGGACATTGAATAGCTGTGCAAGGGCAAAGAAATTTCAATTAGGTTTCAGATGCTAACTTGTAGCTTGAATATTTATTAACTTACCTTTTAATTGTATTCAGTTCTTGGGATTGAACCTATTGTTTCCAATATGCCAGGAAAATATTATAGCTTGTCAGCAGTTCTCTTGTACCATATGTATCTTGAGGGCTGGTGGTAGTATAATTGACACAGATGTGTTGACTTCAGAGAAATCAACAAGATCCTAAGAGCATATAATGTGGTTATTTCTTTGGAAAAGTTAATCTGAGTTGCAGTCCACTCATCTGCTACATCTGGTCAGTCGAGAAGCACAAGTTATGCTGGAAGTTATAAAATGAAAGTAAAAGCAGATGCACCCTTATAAGCTGTAATTTTTAATTTAAAATGAAGCCATTCATTTTATTTATTCCTATATTCTTGAGAATTTTATATATGTATACTTTGGAATCTGACCATATCTATTCTCTCCAACTCTACCCCATCCAAAAGATGGTACCCACTCAAACTTCATCCCCATTTTATAACTCAATTCAGTTAGTGGTGCCCATTTGTACGTAAGTGTGGGACTGTTCACTATAGCATTTGAATCCCATTAGTGTTCCCCTGCTCCAAAACCCGATGTAGTAGGTACCTGTTCTACCTATGACTTTGAAGTAACAGCCCCCTGGAGAGTGGCCTCTGGGCTACCTTAAGACCCGAGAGACACTAGGCCTTGCTTGGTTCCCCCTCATGGACTTGGATGATGGGAACTTATTCAAGCAGCAGAAGTGGCATGTGACAGACCATCAGCCTTCCAGAACCCTATGAAGGAATTGCTTTATCCTGTTTGTGAGTTGTTCTATCAACTCACAATAACTTCTCACTAAAAGGTGGGGCCTGGAGATCCATCTAACCCATCTGGGCTGGAATCTTGGCTGGCCTGATCTAGTGCAGGCTTTGTGTAGTTTATGAGAGTGTTGGTCAGGTCATGTCCTGAAGCCATCATTTCACAACATTCCTCTCCACACTCCTGCTCTTACATAGAGAACCCTCCATGTTCTCTAGGCTTGGTTGTTAGGAAGTATGATGTCAACACTCAATGTAGGGTTAGGAATGCATATATGCATAAAATGGTGATGCCTTTCTTGGATTCATGAAATGGGAGCTAAAATAACCTAACAGCGTTCATGAGAATAAAGCCCTGTTAACTTGCTCTTTGATTAGTACACAATAAAGAACGGAGGAGTAATCAGCAACTGTCGTTGTGGTTCCTGGGAAAGCAGAAGTAGCCAGGACTATAGATATTCATTTCTCTTTGAATGAGTGAGGGGTGCATCAGCCATGTGACATTGTGCCTAATAATTGTGTACAGCGACTTGCTACAGATGTCAGAATTGAGTATTCATGAAAAATGGCAGAGATCTCAGAGCTGAAGGTTGCTGAGTAGCAAACACCAACAAAGCCCCAAAAGTTCTGTCTTGAAGGCCAAATTTGTCTAGAAAAAAATTCTTGATGGCAGACTGTGTCCCTTCAGTGCAGAGCAGACATCCTGGTGTCTGAATAGAGCAGAGTGCTTGAAATTTTCTTTGAGTGGAATGTTTGAAATCATGCAAAGTGGAGTGGCGAATAAGGCGAAAAGATTCTCCTCATGTAGAAAAATCAGCAGACGCTTTCAAACACACAAGTTATGAGACAACTCAGCCAGGGATCGTACAAGCCTCGTGTCACATTATTACTCCCAGATCCACACATCTCTGTTTGATTCCTGCTACAGTTCTCTAAAACACAGTGGAGCAGAGCTGTGGACAGTAGTGTGGACCTCTTGCGTCCACCCAAAATTAGATACTTCCATGTAACAAAGTATTGAGGTTCTTACAGCCTTTCTGTGGCAATGCAATGGTACGAAACAGAGAAATAGCAGGGTGGAAAAAACAATCTGTGACTTCAATCCCAACAATCAGGATTATAGTATTTTTAAATTTGGGGGGGGTGACAGAATAATTATATCATTTCTTCCTTCCCTTTCCTCCCTCAAAATCTTTCCATGTACCCATCCTCTTTACTCTCTTTTTTCTAAATCACAGTCATTTTTTTCAGTAATTGTTTTTACACACACACACACACTATATCTATATATACATACATAATACATATATATTATTAAATAGATAAGTACAACGTGTTCAATCTCCTCTATCTGTGTAATATGCTTGTATATATGTTTATAGGGCCAAGCATTTGGTATTGCATATTCCATTGTTGTGCTCTTCCCCACAGAAGACCATTTCTCTTTCTCTCAGTATTCCTTCATTGGCTTTGTTTTCTGTTTAGTGTTGAGGTTTCCATAAGCCTTCCCACTATGATGCTGACGTGTTCATTGATATTATCCTTGTTCACATAATGTTTAGGCAGCCATGTTGTTTAGAACTCACGGGTGTAGCTTCTCTGACATTTTTAGGAGGCACAATCTCACAGAAAAAGTCCTGTTCTTCTGGTTCTTATAGTTGTTCTGTTCCCTCTTCCATAATATTCCCTGAGCCTTAGGAGCAGAGTTGTGCTGGGGTATAAGGACAAATATCTAGAATGTAAGAGATTAGTCAGGTTTAGTAAAGTGACAGTTATAGTATCTCTTGCACTGTGAACTGATTTGACTAGCACTGAGTAGCTGATTAGGTTTCTATGACCGGGCATGATTTCTCTCGTGTTAAGTAGGTCATAAGTCTATTTAGAGAGATATTGGTTACTGCCTAAGTATGCATGCCATTGTCATAATTAGAGTTACTGTGCCATCCTGGTTGTTACTGTGGTTCATAGGTGTCATACCTAGGTAGGACTCTTTGTTATTTCACTCATTTGGAGTATTATATGGTGTTTTCTGGTATCATGAAAGCTAGTCTTCAGGGAGGGGTATTCAGTTCAGTTCCAGCTCTATGGCCTCTGGACCCTATATACACAAATATTTAATTATGATGAATATATTTGTACAGTTTAATGTAAGCATAATACAAGTATATATCAAAAATAGGGAAACAATCATTTCATGAAAAGTGAACATTTTTGTCATATTAGGTTGGCAGTAACAAAGACAGGGATTAACGAACATTGACTAAGATGTGGATAAATGTGTACTATTTGTACAAAGAGAAAATAGGGTGCCACTGTGGGATAAAATGGTAGTTCCTCATAGATTTACATGTCAGCAATCTTCATATACAAAATTTGTAATAATATCTAAAATATAAAAACACCTCTCTTGTGCACAGTCAGAAGAACTGGTGAGCAAATGTGCAAAATACAATTGTTGAGCCGGATGCCAGAGAGGTTCTCATACAAGCTTCAACATGAAAACAATTTCAGGGGCATTTAACTAAGAAAAAATGTTAGCCATAGCAACAAAAACATGGCATGTTTCGTCTTACACAGAGACTCAGTGTCGTTAAATTCATGAGACATTAAATGGAACATGGGCTGCCAGGCAGTTAGGGAGCAGGGAAATGGGGGGAATTATTGTTTATTGAGCACAGGATTTCAGTCTTGGAGGATAAATGTTCTGGAATTTGATTATAGTAATGATTAATGAACGAGTATACTTAATTTTCAAAACCATGTTACAGACAAAGGCATTTTTATATAAAAACAAATAAGAGTGTGTCTTATAATTTCTATCTATTTTCTTAGAGTAAAAATGTGAACTAATAAACAAATAAAAATTCATGGGTAAGAATAGTCATTATTGTTCATGCATCTATTCTTCCAAAATGATGTGTAGGTTCAATGTGATCACAGCCTACATTCCAGCAATTTATTTCAGGGACTTTGGAACGTGGATTCTAAAGTTTATGTGAGAATCACAAGCAATACAGTGTTGGAGAACTATAATGCTTAAATGATATTACCTTATTTTAATACTTAATAAAAATATAAATTAATCAAGATAGTAATTATATTGGAGAATAAACAAACAAAGCATAAAGTAGTTGAGAAAAAGATTTATGCAAATATGATCAATTAATATTTGACCAATTTTCATTAATAATAAAATGGAAAAAGGATAACAAATGTTCAACAAATGTTTCAGGGATAATTATGTATCTGCCTACCAGATGGGAAAAATGTTTCTAGTGCACAACCTAAATCTTTCAAAACAAGCTTGTCCCAAAGAAAATCACAGAACTACATGCAAAATTCAGAATTATGGAACTCCTAGAACATAACATGGGACATGGAGAAAACCATGATTTTGCTGATCAGTAACTAGATATAACAGTAGAGGTTCAATGTGAAAGAAAAATAACTGAAAAATTTTGCTCTGTTAGAAACATTGTCAAGGGAATGAAAAGACAAGAAACAGCCAGGAGAAAGTATTTGATTGTGACAAATCTGTTACACTTATACAGAATATCTAGGGGTTCTTAGCAATCAGCAAATAGGAACACATATTTGTTATTAGTGGAAATACAGATTGGTACAGCTCCTTTAGAAGGTAGTGTGTTTCTTATAAAACTAATATAAACTTAGCATTTGTTACCACAAATGCATACATTGCTGTTTATACAATGAAAATGAAAACTCATGTCCATACAGATATTTATAGAAGACTATTCCTAACTGACTAAATACTCAAGCAATCAAGGTGCACATACAAATGAACACATTAAGACAATGGAATGTAATTTCACAATAAGAAGAAATGAGCTATAAAACCCTGAGAATATGTGGAAGAAACTTAAGTTCATATTATTAGTATAAGAATACAATCCCCAAAGGCCATACACTGTGTGATGCAAACCATATAACATTTTGGAAAAGGTGAACTTTGGGGATAGTAGAAAGTACTAGGGCTGGAGGTAGTAAGAGGTGAATGAGCAGAGTGCATAGTGTTTTAAGGGTAGTGGTAGGTCTCTGAATGATACTGAAGAAGAGGTCACTTGTCATTACATTTGTCTAAAGTCATAAATTATATGCCACCAAAAGTGAACCTTAATTATGAATGAATTGACAATGCCATATCAATGTAGGTCATAAAGGTGACAAGTGAACAGTCTATGACTCTCTAAGAACTTTCAGTAATATGAAGGCTGACCAAGGATGAGGACAGGAGAAATGTCATATCTCTGTATCTTTTGATCATTCTTTTCTATTAGCATAAAACTGTTCAAGAAAACAAAAGGTTTAAATTTAGAAAAAGTATAATCATTGCTGATATCATAGTTACTGTGGCTCATTTTGCAGAATCCTGGTGTAATTCCCAGCATTAGGAAGATACATGTTACTGTTGTTGATAGATCATAAAGAAGTGAGAAATCTTGTAGTCTTTGGGTATCAAGAAGGGCTGGAAAAAAACAGAGACAAGTGGAAAGAAGGAGTGATGGATGGCCAAAATCTTCAAGGAAAATATCAAGGAAAGGACAAGCTGTGGACAGATAAGTAAGCCAGAGACAATTTATATATCAGACAACACTAACCAGGAAATCTGAACTAATGAACAAGGCAATTACAACACATATGCATTAGAAACAGTTGCATGTACTCTATGATCTAAACTTAGCTTTCTTTTAGTTTATCATATACAATAGGCTTTAGATGCACTGGGTAGAGAAATCAGTAGATGTACACGAAAGAGTAAAATATAAACATTCTTTTCTATCTCTTACAGCCATGATATTAAAAATAAATGATGCACAAAATGCACATTCTTTTTTTTTTTTTTTTGGTTTTTCGAGACAGGGTTTCTCTGTGTAGCTTTGCGCCTCTCCTGGAACTCACTTGGTAGACCAGGCTGGCCTCGAACTCACAGAGATCTGCCTGCCTCTGCCTCCTGAGTGCTGGGATTAAAGGCGTGCGCCACCACTGCCCGGCACATTCATTTTTAAAGTTGTCCTGTTTTTCAGTACACTTTTAAAACTATGTAAAAATAATTGGATTCATAAGTAACATCCTGTATAAAGCACATAAAAAGAACTCCAAGTATCCTCTGTGGGATAAAAAATAACAAAAGCAAAAATTCAAAGAAAAGTCATTTGGAAGTCTACTAAAACTTGTAACAATTTCATTTCATATTCATCAGTTTAAAACTCCATTTAAAACCAATAAGAACGTATGTACACACAAAATACTACAGCAGTTTAACTTTTTAACAGTCTTAATTAGAAAAGTATTTTGGGAAGACAACTGAACCATGGATGGGAACAAAACTGATAACACCCATGTGTTATCTCAACAATGCTACTTTGTGCTTTATCCTATCATAAACTTCTAATATTCTTTTTTTGTTTTTATTTTATTTTATTTTATTTTACAATATAATTCAATTTTACATATTACTTCTAATATTCTTTACAGGAAATATTGGAAAGCAATCTAAATACCCACCATTCAAAAACTGATTGAGCTAATTATTGTATATTATATGCTTGCAAAAATGCACCCTTAACTTAGCTGCTAAGATTTCTTTGATAACACAATTTACTAGTTGCTAAGATTTCTTTGATAACACAATTTATTACTTTTGTGTCAATGCATAAAAACTTAGCACATTTAATGGCTTAAACAATGCATGTTTCAAAAGCTCTGAGCTGTCTATGCCTTGCGGCTGGTGTGGGCAGGACTCAGGCCCTGGGCCTGCGATTGCAGGCTGATCTGAATGGCTTGCTTGCCACTAGAGTCCAAGATAATGGCCAGGCCTGGGCTATAGCCAAGTATGGTGTACTGATTCGAGGCCCTGAAGCAGCAGAGGGGGCCTGACTTGATGTCTGTGGCTCCTGTTACCACTGAGGGCTGTGCAGAGGCCTGCAGTTGAGTCGCCACCTAGGGCTATGTTGATGTCCAAAAGCCATGCTGCTGTGGGGACCATGACAATCTGAGTGGCCTTTGCTGCCACATGAGGCCATGGTGCTATCAACCAAGGCTGCTGCTGAGGACCATGTCTGGGTCTATGGTCCCACAGCAGTCAGGGTCTGGGGTGATATGTCTGTGGCTTCTGTTGCCATCAAGGATGGTGCATGCTTGGGTTCTGGTCAGTCACTTGAGATCATGTTGGTGTCCAAAGGCCATGCTGCTGCCGAGACCATATTGATCTGGGGGAACCTGTGGGGCAAACCTGGAGCCATGGAGATGTCTGGGCCCTGCTGGGTTCTGGGGTGATGTCCATGGCTCCTATCACAACCTAGGGCTCGGTCGACATCCAGGGTCTCTCAAGCCACTCAAGACCATGTTGGTGTTCAGGGCCATACAGACCTCGGTGGCCTGTGCTACCACCAGGGCCATGATATCCTCCAGGCCCATTGCTGCTGAGGGCCATGTATAGATCCATGGTCCTTCTGCAGCTGGGGGTTGTGTTTGCAGCTGGGGGTCTGTGTTAATGTCCCTCACCAGTTGCAGCACATAGGAAAGTGAGCCCTGCACCCCACCTGGGAAGTACACTGGATATAACCCTAAGGGTGGCAGCGCAGGTGAGCCAGACCTGAGAGCTTGAGAGCAGGAGAGCTGCCCTGCCCTGCCCGACTTCTGACATGAGGTAACATAGGTGAAGGAACGATGCTCTCCCCTCTTCCTGCTCCTTGCTACTGCAGCAGGCTAGAGAGCTGGCCCTGGGCTTACAAGAGTGGAAGAACGCCCTGCCCCTCACCAGCTACAGCACAAGGGAGATCAGACCCTGCACTCTGCCAGGGTTACACACTACAATGAACGAACCTTGTTGTAAGGGGAGCAGGTGAGCCAGCTCTGAGGGCATGAGAGCAGGACAAAGGATCCCGCACTCCCCGCCCCACCCCGACCTCCTGCCAACCCACCCTGCCCGCTGCAATCTGGAGAGGAGGCATTGCAACTTGCCTGGGCAAGACACTGGAGCTGGCCCTAGTGGCTAGAGTATGGATGAGCGGGGCCTGAAAGAAGAACTGGCTTCACTCCTTGCTGTAGGCTGAGATGGGTGGGCTGGACTAGGCAGTTCTGGAGAGCTTGCTCAGGTGGTGATGATGGTGGGGAGGGGAAACGAGCCCAGCTACCACCCAGGCCTATAAACAGTTCTATGAGTTGGCCCACCCCAGCATCCACCTCATTGATGAATTGTTGGAGCATGAGGAGGGGACGAACCTACAGATCCAAAACTGCAGGATCTCCATGACCCAGGACAACAACAGAATATCCAGGAGGAGCCCAGTAATAGCCCATGATCGATGGTGTAGCAGAGGCCAGAGGCCTCGAACCAGAACTCATGGTAATGAACATTTGCAAGAGAAGATAAAGGACTAAAGGGTGAACTGTGGGACTCACTGCAGCTTCCATAATGAGATTGTCTCTTTTATTTTTGTTTTTGCTTTTTTTTT
>CABHPH010145053.1:4312-16145 GCA_902168325.1 Peromyscus nudipes | reverse complement strand
TGAGAGCTCTATACCTGGATCTATAGGCAGCAGGAAGAGAGAGTCACTGGGCCTGGTTTGGGTTTTTGAAACCTCAAAGCTCACCCCTATTGACACACATTCTCCAAAAAGGCCACACCCACTCTAACAAGTCCACGCCTCCCAATCCTTCTCAAGCAGTGCTACTCCCTGATGACTAAGCGTTCATGTATATAAGCCTATGGGGCATTCCTATTCAAATCACCACAGATACTTTCCCTTAAATATGGTGCCCAGAGCTTGAATGAAGTCACAAAACCAGAGAATAAGGAAACTGAGGCAGGGACTCACTGGATTGAGATGGAATTATCCCAGACCCCTGTGTGTGAGTCACTTACATGTTGCTGACACAAAATACCTGATAAGAGTGACTGAAGAAAGGAAGGGTTTGAGGGTACAGTCTATCATGGCAGCAGGGACTTGAGATGATTGGTCATGCTGTGTTCACAACGAGGAAGCAGAGAGGAATGAAAGCCCACGCACAGCTTGCTTTCTCCTCATTCAGTCCTGGACCCCAACCCATAAGATGGTGCTCTCTTGGAATACCTAGCTCTGGCTACTCTAGAGAAAAACTCATCCAATGTACTGTCAGGATCCTTCTGTGACTCACAGTATTGCTTCCTTTCCTGCTTGCTCTGTCAACATCTGGGTTTGCCTCCCAAGGACAAGTGTGTGACCTTGGGGCAAGGCTTGCCCATGTATGTATTCCTGCCACAGAACACAAGTCAATCAATGTATCTGCAAAGCAAGATGCTTCCTCTTCTCATTGCTTTATTCTTTAAAGATTTATTTTTTTACTTTGTGTGTGTGAGTTTTTTTTTCCTGCAGAAGCCATAAGAGGGCATCAGATCCCCTGAAACTGGAGTTACAGACTGTTAGGTGCTGCTGTGTGGGTGCTGGGAACTAAACCCAGCTCCTTCGGCAAGAGCAACCAGTGTTCTTAACTGCCGAGCCATCTCTCCAGCCCTGTTTTACTCTTTTTTTTTTTTTAAGATTTATTTATTATGTACACAGTGTTCTGCCTGTATGTACATCTGCATGCCAGAAGAGGGCACCAGATCTCATTACAGAATGGTTGTGAGCCACCATGTGGTTGCTGGGAATTGAACCCAGGACCTCTGGAAGAGCAGCCAGTGCTCTTAACCTCTGAGCCGTCTCTCCAGCCCTGTTTTACTCTTTATACACATGAACTTGTTCTGTTTCTGTTGATCATCACAAAACCTTGTGCAGCATGGCTGTTAAAAATCCCATTTCAGCTGGGCAGTGGTGTCACACACCTTTAATCCTAGCACTCTGGAGGCAAAAGCAGGTAGATCTCCGTGAGTTTGAAGCCCGCTCATTTTATAGCTTGGGAAACAGAGACTCAGGGAGCTTAAATGTGAGAAACAAAGACTCCCACACCATCATAAGAGCAGTGGGTGCTTGGAGTAACAAAACCAAGGCAGTGAGTTTTCTAAGCTGGTGAAGTGAGAAGTCAGCACAAGACAGGGTCTATAGACCTAAGGCAAGACTTTCCTGTTTGCTGAGTGGTCAGGAGGCTACAGTCGTCCATGCCATCTTTTCCTCTCCTTTCATTTGCTGCCACCAAAGCCGTGTTCTCTCTAAATGGAACATATGTGCCTCACCGCCTCCTCCTGAGGCTCAGCAGTCACTGTGGAAGAGGAAGCAGAAATGATGGAAGATCCAGAGGCAATGGCTGACGACCAGGAGACCGTGTCTTTTGGACACACTGGGCATTTGCACATATGAATTCCCATCATGGAGAGAAGAGTTGGTCACTAAGTTCCTCCTCTAGCCATAAAGCTGTGGGCAGTTGTTAGCTTTTCCCTGAGAGTGTGGCCCCTGGTTCACTGGCCATACTCCAGCGGAAGACCGCATAGCCAAGAATATTTGGGCGGCATAAATTGGTCTTGATGGAAAAAAAAAAAGAAAAGAAAACACCTAGTTTGGTAGGTAGAGGAGTAGGGGTGAGTGTGGGAAGAGTTGGGAGAGGGAGAAGAATATGATCAAAACGTGTATGAAATTCTCAAATAACTAATAAAAATAACGTGCACAGATGCTGACACACATCCCTATAATCTCAGCACTAGGGAAGCTGATGCAGGAGGATCCCAAGTCAAAGTACAGCCTGGGTGTTAATTAGCAGATCCTTTCCCTCCGCCCCCCCCCACGCAAACTTATAAATTCAACTATAACAACAAATACCTTATATGTAAGTTAATGTTAAAAAAAAGCCAAGTGTGCTGGGCATGGTGGTGTACACCTTTAATCCCAACACTCAGGAGGCAGAGGCAGATGTGAGTTTGAGGCCAGCCTGGTCTACAAAACAAGTTCCAGGACAGCCAGGGCTACACAGAGAAACCATGTCTTGAAAAACTAAAATAAATAAATAGATAGATGATAGATAGATATTTATTACTTATAATTATCTGAGTATTGTAGGAGACCCTTGTACCCCAGCATTCCCCTATCTGTGAAACCAGTGGTAACACGCTTGGCAGGTCGCCTATGGAGATGGAACTCCAGCCAGGAGCCTTTGCCATTCTAAAGAACTCTCTAGGACTTTGCTTAATGAAGTCACTACTCCGGTTGTCAATTGCTGACAAGTCACTGAGTGTGAGCCAGGGGCCCTCTATGTGTCCTGCTTTACAGTGACTCTCCAAGAGACTTCCAGCCCTGTCTTGAGCCTAGACTCATCAATTAGCTGTGGAACGTGTCTCTAATTATTCGTTAGCCTTGGGGCTTGCTCACTCATTTCATCTTTATCTTCTCAAAAGGGAGAAAAAGTCCCTTTTGACCTTTTGATGAACTAATCTGAATTCTCCACATACTTTTCTTGTGCTGTAAAAGCCAGACTGCCTGGCTCTCTGCTCTTGCTCCTCAGCCTCATTCTTTGATTTCATTTTCCTATCTAAAACATTTTACTTGTGGTAGCTGTGTTTATTACATGTGTGTGGGTGAACATGTGTTGGTGGTCGCACATGATGTGCCTGTATGTGTGGGTGGAGGCCAGAGGTTGATGCCGGATGTCTTTCTCAGTCTCTCTCCTTTATATACAGAGGCGGGGTCTCTCACTTGCACCAAGAGTCCTCCGATGGGGTTACTCCAGCTTAGCCAGCTTGCTTTTGCATTTCTTAGCTCTGATTCCCTCCCACCAAAATTACAGGAGGGTCTTCATGCCCACTTGTATTGACATTTTCATGAGTGCTAGGGGTTTGAACTCTGGTTCACCATGCTTGGTCTGGCAAGTCCTTTCCTGGCTGAGCCATCTCCTCAGCTGCCTCTTTTATTTCCCACTTCTGAGAAACACTGCATACAGTGGAGAGTATCAGAGAGTCACCTGAGGACTGGGTTGTGAGACTAGCTCTTCTGTCACCTGTTGGACAGTGGTACTTTTCTGGCTTCTTGAATGATATGGGCTCCAGCTTCAGATCTGCCAGGGTTTGAGTCCCAGCCTTGCAGGTTTATTACTGGATAGTCACAAGCCTCAGCCTCCACATTATATGGAAATAACAGTCATACCTACATCATGGGGTTTTACGCCATCTGAATGAGCTAATGCATATAACAAACTCATGCCTGGCACATCATGAGTACTCAAAAAAAGTATTTATTTCAATGACACTGGTGCTTTAGATTGTACATCTCAGCCACACACACAGAAAAGGAGAGAGAGGGAGAGAGAGAGAGAGAGAGAGAGAACTGGAAGTGGGGTGAGGCAATAAACCTTCAAAGGCCACCCCCTCTGTCATACTTCATCTACTAACCTTATCCTAAATTTCCTTAACTTTCCCAAACACTGACACCACCCAGGACCATGTGTTAACATACATGATCCTATGGAGACTATCCTCCTTCAGACTACCATAGTTAGCTTCTGCATGTTAGTCCACACATAAAAGTCACCCCAGGAAGGACCAAAGACTTCACCGTAACACCTGCAGTGGTCGTAGTCCTCAGGGAACTCAAAATCCTCGGAGGACGAGCTTCTAGAGTTTGGCTTTGGCTATGGTTTCTGAGATCTGAGTACACAGAGCACACAACCCAAACAGAGCAGTGGGGCCACATCAGATGCCAAAGCTCTTGTCCAGCAAGGAAAACCGTGGACTAGCGTGCCAAAAGCATTTGCCAACAGTCTACCTGATGGGAGACCAACATGCAAAATAGCTAAGATTTTTCTGCTGTGGGATGGTCTGTATGTCAAATTACTCTGATTGGTCAATAAATAAAACACTGATTGGCCAGTTGCTAGGCAGGAAGTATAGGTGGGACTAACAGAGAGAATTAAAAGAACAGGAAGGCAGAGGGAATCACTGCCAGCCGCCGCCATGACAGCATGTGAAGATGCCGGTAAGCCACGAGCCACGTGGCAAGGTATAGATTTATAGAAATGGATTAATTTAAGATATAAGAACAGTTAGCAGGAAGCCTGCCATGGCCATACAGTTTGTAAGCAATATAAGTCTCTGTGTTTACTTGGTTGGGTCTGAGCGGCTGTGGGACTGGCAGGTGACAGAGATTTGTCCTGATTGTGGGCCAGGCAGAAAAACTCAAACTACATTTTTCTATAGAGCTATGCATTCAAAGTGTTTATGGATCTTATGGAAGACCCACACATGGTTCCCAGCACCCACATGGCCTAGTTACAACCTCCTGTAACTCTGGCTCCAAAGAATCCAATGCTCTCTTCTGGCCTCTGGGGGCTCCTGCATGTATGTAGCACACATAAATTCACACAGGCACATATGCATACACATAAAAATAATAAATAAATAAATACATCTTTCAAAAATGTCAAAAGACTTCAACAGACATTTCTCAGAGATGACATACAGATGATCCCAAGGGCACATGGAAGTTATCTCGCTAATCATCAGGGCTATAGAGACCAAGCCACAGCAAACTATTAGCTCCTACCCATTGGTTTCAGAAGTTTCAGAAGACAGTCAGAGCCGACCAGGAGACAGAAAATTGCAACCTATATACCCTATTGGCAGGATTGTAAATTAGTGAAGATTTAATTTTAAAAAATGGAATTTTTTCTGAATACTAAAAGCAGGGGCTGGGGAGATTGTTCCATGGTTAAGAGCCTATATTATTCCTGCGGAAGATCTGAGTTTGGTTCCCAGCACCCACATCAGGTAGCTCATGAGTGCCGTATACCTCCAGCTCCAGGGTATCTGATGCTCTCTTTTGACCTCTGCAAGCACCTATGCTCTCGCATGCACATATATCCACAGACATATATCCACAGACAGACATCCACAGACAGACATCCACAGACAGACATCCACAGACATACATCCACAGACATACATACATCCGCAGACATCCATCCACAGACAGGCATCCACAGGTGTACATTCACAGACATACATCCACAGACATACATACATCCGCAGACATACATCCACAGACATACATACATCCGCAGACAGACATCCACACATACATCCACAGACATACATCCACAGACATACACCCAGGGACATACATCCACAGACATGCATACATCCACAGACATACATACATCCACAGACAGACATCCACAGACAGACATCCACAGACAGACACCCACAGACAGACATCCACAGACAGACACCCACAGACAGACATCCACAGACAGACATCCACAGACAGACATCCACAGGCATACATCCACAGACAGACATCCACAGACATCCACAGGCAGACATCCATAGACAGACATCCACAGACAGACACCCACAGACAGACATTCACAGACAGACAGACAGACATCCACAGACAGACAGACATCCACAGACAGACATCCACAGGTATACATCCACAGGCGTACATCCACAGACAGACATCCACAGGCGTACTTCCACAGGCATACATACACAGACATACATACATACACAGACATACATATACAGATATGCATCCACATAATAAAATAAAATAATCTTTTTAAAAAATTAAAAGCAGCTCTCACATGGCTTGGAACTCCTACTTAAAGGTTGAAGTCAGGGTTCATATTCTGCTGTTTTCTTGAGAAAGGCAGCCCCTGCACCCCAATGCAAGACTTTCTACTGTTGTCAAAAGAGAAAAAAAAGCAAGTAGGTCTTGTGAGGGGATGGCAGCAAGAGTTGTGGGAAGTCTGCTCGAGAGTCTGGAAACGGGGACTGGTGAGATGGCTAGGTAAAGGCACTTGCTGGCAAGCGGAGGACTTGAGTTCGTCCTAGAACCCACATGGTGGAAAGAGAGAGCCAATTCCTTTACGTTGTTTTCTGACCTCTACACACTTGCAACAGCACATGCATGCCACACACCCCATGAATAAATAAATAGAATCTTAAAATCTTTTAATTAAAAAATAATTTTAAAACTGTATGCTTAATAAGATCATGGGAAATTTGTATTAACCTGGAATTATAGTTATAGCCAAACATTTTTTCTTAATGGCTAATGAGAACAAGGAGAACTCATTATGATAGCCTTTGCTATTCAGAAAAACGATCTAATTGTATTAATGATTCCCTCGATTTCCATGCAGTACCATTAGCACCAGCTTTTTTTCTTTTGTTCCTTGAATTAAAAAATAAACAGCCACTAAAGTCTAAAATGCTCCAATATTACTGTTCTGAATCAATGAGAACTTGGTCCGGTTATTGAGAGTTATTCTTATGGTGTATTTATCTTCACAAACTACCCAGAAGACAGCTCCAAACACTGCCATGGGAACACACATAAACAGACGGGAAACACACAATTCCGAAACAGAATCCTTCTTTAACTGTTTATTTGAGAAAAGGCCTGGTGTATCCCAGACTGCCTTGAATTTGCTATGTAGCCCAGGATGACCTTGAACTTCTCATCGTCCTGCCTCCCCATCCTCAGTGCTGAGATTGCAGGTACGGGCCACCATGTCCAGGATAGGTGGTCCTGGGGAGCCAACTCAGGGTCCTGGGCATGCAGGAAAGCATTCTACCAGCTCACCACATCCCCAGTCCACAGATGCCATCTGAATTTGCAGAACCCCATGGCTTAGTCCCCTCCCTTCTACATGTCTGGCACTTTTTGGTGCTAAGGGCACAACAGAGAGAAGCGCTTTGCTCCTCGATTTTTAATACCCTGACACAAAACTGGATTGTGTCGAAACCAGGTTTGACTATTAAGCCAGCTGGCTGACTGCTCCTGCATAGTCTCCTCAGGCCACCTCCCTGCAGAGGCTAGCACTCAGGCTCCAGTGCAGGTGAGGCAACCTGTTTGGGAAGTACGTTTTAAAGAAAGAATCTGTATTTTAATGGTCAGTTAGTAGCTGGCTACCAACTGTCTGAGCTCTCTGCCTGGGGACAGGAATGCCAGCCTTATTAAATATTGAGGAGTTGTTCATTACTGTGGGGCTCTATGACAACAGCCCATCTGCATACTGGGAAAACAGTAGGCTTATGTTTAGAATAGCGACTCCAGTTCCGGATGGACGACAGTTGTTTGTAGGACTAAAGATGCATTAAAAAAAAAAAAAACAGGCTTTGTCTTGGAGACCTGTTTTGTTGCTTTTTGTACCTTTTTTTCTTTCTTGAAAACGAAAACTTCAGAAGTCTAACTTGCATATGGAAAGAGAATGGAAAACAAATCTTTTGGGGTCCTGGAGCTGAAAGGAGAGGCAAGATACAAGCCCCCAACCCTAACCCAGAAGCAATCTCCATTTGATACCACTTGAAAAATGAAAATTTAGTTTTCTGCAAGAGAGTCCCACTGGGGGGAAAAACCTACTCTTAAGGGTAGACAACATGGTGTGTCTGTAGACGGCCAACAGGAAACAAGTTCAATGGCATCTTTGGAGGTCCTTTGTTTCATAATGTCATGCCAGGGCTTTGTTTTAATTTTATCTTTTCTTATTTTTAACTTTTATTAAATATGTGTATATTTTCTTTTTGTCCTATAAGTCTTTGCATATATATTTTAGCTTCCAATTTTGTGTCTTTCTGGGATCCCTGAGTGTGTGAACAGGTGGGTCTCTGTGTCTATATTGGTTTTTTTTTCTTTTTGTGCCTTTTCTTGAGCTCTTTTCTTTCTGTTTGTTTGTTTTGTCTATTCCGATACATTTGTTTTTGTTCTTACTATATTTTATCATTATCCCTTAAAAGCCTGTTTGTTTTCTAATGAGAGATGGAAGAGGGGTGGACCTGAATGGGAAGGGAGGTAGGGAGGAACTGGGAGGGGTAGAGGGAAGGGAAATTACAATCAAGAAATATTATAGAGAAAAAAATCTATTTTAAATAAAAGGAAAAAAACTTTCTGAACAATGTAAAAATTCTTTTGAAATATAAAGTTATTTCATGCTGGCTCTGACTATATCAAATGTCTGAAATCCTAACTTACATGTTGGTGTATTATAAGAAAATGTATTTACAATTAGATTATTTATATACTATATCAGACTTAAGAAACCGAGAAATTGAATAGAAGGCAGATAAGATATAAGGGATAAAAATAAAGGAATATTAGCCATCTCTTTGAAATGATCTCAGTAATAGGGAAATAAGAACCCTGCCATTTCCTCCAACAGGGGCTGAAGTCAACACCCCACAGGTGTGCAGGAGACTTTGTCTTTGAGAAGATAATTTGGCACCGGGACACATCTTAGTGGCAGCATGCATGCACAGACTGTGCAAAGGTTCAATCGCTGCCACAAAGATAGAGGAGGCTAGGGAGGGTCTCAGGGTCTCAGTCACGTGCTGGTTGTGTGAGCAAGAGGCACTGAGTTCAGATTCCTGGAGCCCATGTAAAAAGCTGGGTGTGGCAGCCTACACCTGTACTCCCAGTGCTGGAGAGAGACAGGAGAATCCTTAGTGCTAATAGCTCGAGCCAGGATAGCTGAATTGGTGAACTCCAGGTTAAGTAAAGGCCTACCTCAAAAAATAAAATGGAGAACCATGTAGGCGGACACCCAGTGTGGACCTCTGACCTCCACATGCATCCTCACATATGTGCATATGCACCTGTATACACATGTGCAAACTGATGTGTGACCCACATGCCCACAGCTCTCCTTCACTAACAAGTTGCAGGAGCCCATGCTGATTCTACTGGCGAAAAAGATGGTGACTCAAAGTGGGCATGTGAGAAAGGACCATCATCAATTCGCCGATGCCTCTCATCACTCCATCTTGTGACTATATACATCTACACTTAGCTGAGCCAGTCTTTCTGGGTGTACATATGTTTACAAATGAGAGCAAAGAGGCTGTTGACCCCAGGGATGCACCTTCTTCTTGCTTTCTCTTCTTCCTGCTCATCCTTCCAATAGATGTGAGAGTCTACATTTCTTGTAGATACAATGACTCAGATTGACATCCTTGAGAGTTGGTTGTTGGATGTCTCTACATCCTCACCTGGGATACTCTCTGGCTTCTGAGAGCTGGTCTGGTGTCATCCTCCAATGCTTGTTAAAACAGTCATCAAGAGCAAATTTCCTCTTGGAACTTGGACTTCTTGCCTCTCGGTGGATACCGAGTGAGTGTGTGTGTGTGTGTGTGTGTGTGTGTGTGTGTGTGTGTGCATACATGAGTGCAGGTACCCACAGAAAATGGATGAGTTGGATCCCCCAGAACTGGAGTTATGTGGGGTTGTGAGCCGCCTCATGTGGGCACTGAGAATCAATTGAACTCAGGTTCTCTGCAAGAGCAGTAAATGTTCTCAAACACAGAGCCATCTCTCCAGCACCTGTCCAGTGTGTTAGTGTGTTTTTATATGTTTGTCCACCTGTGACATTTGCTTCACTCCCTGAGAACACTACCACCCTCATTTTGTAAGAGAATAGTACTTAAGGCCTGGGCTTAGCTTTGACCAGCACTGTGTCTCTTCTTTCTAATTTATTAGTTTGTCACACTGGGTTCCAAAGCTAGTCACTTTCACATTTTAGTTTTTCAGTGTGGTCCAGCAGTAGTATTGATCTTATGTAGCTGTTGTGAGTATGGAACAGTCAGTGCTCCATGCATATCCTTGTGTCTGACACATAGTGGATATTAGGCATCATGTGATCAAAATCACCTTCCAACATTAGCTGAGCACCCACTCCAGACAGACAGAGAATGAACAGACACCGAAACTTAAACATTACCAAGCAATGAGGCTCAGACTTGTGGCAGAAATAAACAAAAGAGCCATAAGAATACAGTGGAGGGGGAGGCTGGAGAGGTGGCTCAGTGGGTAAGAGCTCTGGCTGCTCTTTCAGAGGATCCTGGTTCGATTCCCGGCACCTACATGACAGCTCACAACTACCTGTAACTCCAGTCCCAGGGGATCCAACGCCCTCTTCTGGTCTTCATTGGCACCAGGCATGCACACAGTGCTCAAATATACACGCAGTCAAGATGCCCATACACATTAAAAACAAAATAAAGGCTACGGCATGGTGGCACATTCTTGCCACTCCAACACTGGAGTGGTGGAGACAGGCGGATTCCATCACTCACTGTCCAGCCAGTCTGTTCTAATCAGTGAGCCCAGGCCTGTGAAAAGACAGTGTCTCAAAAGCAAGGTGGATAGCTCTTAAGAAATGCCACCCAGGGTTGATCTCTGGATCCTACACACACACACACACACACATACATGCAGACAGAGAGAGAGACAGACAGACAGACAGACAGAGAGAGAGAGAGACAGAGAGACAGAGAGACAGAGAGAGTACAGTATGACCCAAGTCCTGTTATACTGGCTCATTCATTGGCTCTCCCTCGTTCGGGAGCAGTTCTGTGATACAGGGATGACCTTCCCAGGTAAGGAGGACTGGAGAAGAAAACCTAATGCCTGTGGTCACTGGAAGACAAGTCTCCTTCCTAAAGGTCTCCCTTTCTGATTTCAGGTCTGTGTGGTGCCCCCGGCTCCTGGCCTTTCCACCCTGGGTTCTTGCTGGCGGTTGCAGGAACAGTCTCATCCCTGTTTGGACTTGTAACTTCTCCTGTATTGCCATCAAAGTTGACTGTCAGGAACAATGGCTGTGGAAAGAGACCTGAGTGGAGGTCAAGGTCAAGTACATATGAGGTTTGCCATTAGCCTGCATCAGAACATTGATATCAATTAGAAGAAAACGTACAAAGAGAACATTCTGTACAGTCTATTCTTATCCCACCTACTTTGCAAAAAAAAATGCTCAAAAGGCTAAGAAGAAATCATTTTAATTGATAAATGGGTCAGCAAGTAGTTTTCTTAAGACTTTATTGTGTTCAGGTAGGGATGTAGCTCTGTGGAAAGGGCGCTTGCCTGGTGTGCACAAAGCCCTGGGTTCAGTCCCCAGCACTGCATTAACAAAGCGTGGTGGGGCACATCTGTGATTTTAGCACTTGGGAAGTGGAGGCAGGAGGATCAAAAGGTCGTTCTCAGCTTCATAGTGAAGTTAACCAGCCTGGGATACTTGAGACCTGTCTTTAAAAACAAACTTGTTGTCATTGTTCTATGTAAGTGGGAAATTAATCTCTGTTTTAATCAGGAGGTTAGTTGGAATGATTCTGGAGCTGACAGAAGTGGGTTCAAGTTCTGGGTCATCCCCTGTCGCTTCACCACCTTGGTTCACGGGATTGTGAAGTTAAAAATAACCCATGTACAAACACTTGGGGACAGAAACAGTGAGGATGCTAACTCTCGGGGTAGCGTGGCTTTTGACATATGGAGAGGCTTCTACATGAATACTATGATGCTCTTGAAGCTCTGACTTCTCAGAGTTCCCAGCATTTCCCTCCATCATGGTCCCACCGCGAGCATGTCTCAGTTGGCTTGACATATGGATCTCTGGTTAACAAAGGGAAGTTTGTATGTGTATAATGTGTGTGTGTGTGTGTGTGTG
>CABHPH010145052.1:21405-47533 GCA_902168325.1 Peromyscus nudipes | reverse complement strand
CCCCCGGGATCCAGGAGATCCAGCCCAAGGGCAGGCACTCTGCATAGCCCACCACACTGGGGCCTGCAGCGCCCTGGCCCCTTGGTGCCGGTGGCGGCGGGAGCTGCCAGCTTTTTGGAATTCCTAATCGCTCCTGGCCCCGGTGATTGGCTGTTCAGCTCTGACCCCACTTGGGCAGCCTCCTGGTTGGATAAAAAGGGAATCTCCTTGGGGCTCCAGAGCATTAGACACCGGAGGGGGCACCTGGGACCAACTTCGCGAAGCGGGTAGCCCGGCGGGGGGGTTGGGGGAGCAAAAGACCCGCGGCCTCAGCCCCTCCAAAGAACCGGGAGATGACGGGGAAAACGGGGGAAGCGCTGAGCAAGCCCAAATCCGAGACAGTGACCAAGAGTACCTCGGGGGGCGCCCCGGCCAGGTGCACAGGGTTCGGCATCCAGGAGATCCTAGGCTTGAACAAGGAGCCTCCCAGCTCCCACCCGCGGGCTGCCCTCGACGGCCTGGCCCCTGGGCACTTGCTGGCTGCGCGCTCGGTGCTCAGCCCGGCAGGAGTGGGCGGCATGGGGCTGCTGGGGCCCGGGGGGCTTCCCGGCTTCTACGCGCAGCCCACCTTTCTGGAAGTGCTGTCTGATCCGCAGAGCGTCCACTTGCAGCCACTAGGCAGAGCGTCGGGGCCGCTGGACACCAGCCAGACGGCCAGCTCGGGTAGGTGAGGGCAAGGCTGCTCGCCTGCCACACTGCTTGGGAAAGCCGCAGCCCTGCCTGCGCCGTCGGCTCTCACTAGCCGGCCGCGACCTCCCCCGGGAGGAAAAGTTCGCACAGGTCAACGGATCTCAGCCCAGGCCTAGAGTCAGAGGGCCCCCGGCCAGCGACCCGGACTCAGAGGGTTTTCAGATTCAGCATTTCCAACCCCTGCTCAGTTCTAGTGAACTAGTGTCTGGCCCTGCTGGATCCCATCTCTGGGTTGGGGGTCCTACTGGATGCTAGGCTCCGGGTGGCTGAGTCCATGTCGCATCATCTCCTAAGGAGCTAGCTGGAGGGCCCCAGCTCTGCTGCTCCACGGTGCCCTGGCCTTGGGCAGGACCTGCGCTCCTGCCCAAGAAAAGAGGAGCCAGCCCTGGCTCTTGCCCCTGTGTCCAAAGTTGGTCCCCAGTTTCCTCCCCTCTTCTCCGTTCCAAACCTCTGTATTGCTTAGCTGAGGTTCGATTTCCTTCCCCCCCTACGAACTGGGAAAATAAAGCCACATCGGCGGCCAAAGGGCATCCATCAGATCCAACCTAAGCGCATCCTGTATTGGATCCTGATTTTTCTCTGGATCAGGGACCCTTGGATGAGTTCCCCCTCGTCCATTCAGGGCCACTTTCCTGGCGGTGTGTTCTAGCTCACCGGCTCTCAGTAATTCCCTAGATTTTTCGTGCCATTGTTTATTATGTATTAAGTGTAGAAGGAGAAGAAAAAGTGGTTCGTCGCAGGCTCTCTGAACTCGAACAGAAAAACATTTTGTGGGTGCCACGAAGGAGGCAGGGAACCCGCAGTCTCCAGACCTTTCCAGAGACCCAGCTCCCCTCCAACAAGCCTCCATTCCTTGGGTCAACTTTTCGACCTGGGACTTGCACTTGACAGGGCAGAGCTGAGAGTACCAACCCGGGTCCCTGAATCCTCAGTGCCTACCTCATTCTCCCACGTCCCTGCCTGCCAGCGCGCCTGGGCCTTGGTCTTTATTGCAACGAAATTTGTTCAAAATCTCTGGTTTCAGAAGCAGACCCGGGGAGGGTCAGCCTGGGCTAAGGGATGGGGACGGTCGCCCCGGCCCAGGAGGGATTGCTGGAGACCACAGGCCCGCGCGGCTCGCCCAGGCTGCAGAAGGTGGGGTCCTCACCTTTTTTTGCGGCTCTGCGGAGCGCACTCCCCATTCCGCCTCCTGCCTCTCCGCCCGCTTTTCAGATTCCGAAGATGTTTCCTCCAGTGACCGAAAAATGTCCAAATCGGCTTTAAACCAGACCAAGAAACGCAAGAAGCGGCGACACAGGTAAGGGCCGCACAGTTCTTTCCTGTTCCCATCCCCAGCTTCCTTTTCCCCGGCCGGGTCACCCAGATTTTGTTCTCTGCGGATCGCAGATGTGAGGGCCCGGGCTGCACCTAAGACACCTGCGTGGTTTGCAGGAGCCCGCCCCGGGGCAGCCCTGGCACCCGCTGAGGGTGACTGAGTGTCAGCTCGGGCAGCCGCACCTTTTCTGCTTTCTCCTTGCACTGGAGAAAGAAAAGACCAGCTGGGGCCAGATCTGAGCTGGAGAGGCGTCGGCGGCCCCAGATCCCTGCACTGATCCTGTCTGAGAGCCACAGACCCGGTGGAGAGCAGATAGACTCCCACCTCCCGCTGGAGCCGGGTCCGTGCAAGCTCGGCCCTGGGCGCCCCGTTCCCCTTACACTGGCCCTGTCTCGTCAACTCTCCAGTTTTCTATTGCGATCGTTCCCCTTCAAACTCCAGTGACAGCTACACGGATGGTTCTTTGCTTTCGGCCTCCGCTCGTTTGTGCTATTGAGCGGGGTCGCTACCCTCCCGTGAGCCTCAATTTCCTAGTCTGGAAGATGGGGAAGAAAGCGAACGATCTGGTTCCACCTGCGGAGACCGGAGTGGGGTGGAATGCATTGGTGTACAATCTAAGGAGAGTTGGTCAGCTCCTGGGGATCCATGCATTCTTCTGGCCTCCTGGGGCACCACGTGCACCACGTACTAATAAGCAGACACATACACATGTTTTTAGTGTGAAACAAAATGTCTCTAAATAGACGTCGTGAGTCCAAAGTTAAAAATTCAATGGGTCTGTCCTAAGAAGTATGCTCCCTCCTCCACCACCCCCACCCCCGGAGGGGAGGGGTGTCCGACTCTCCTTCATTTCAGCGTCCACACTAATTCGTTCCTGATGGGAATCCTCAGGCGATTTTTTTTTAAGCTAGGGCAGGCCAGAGAGACAAAAAAACAACTGAGTTTCTGGGAGTGTGGTTCCCAGGTCTCTGTCCCTGCACTCCCTAGCAGGCCGGTTTCTTCACTTTCTCTCTGTCCTAACCCAAGTGGGGAGGCCCCAGGGACAGTTCCCCGCTGCCGCTCTCTCTGGCCCGTGGTCCCATCGCATCCTCTTTTCTCCCCCGAATTTGGTCTCTGTCTCTGCATGCTCTCCCCTGCCCTCCCCGCTCCGTGCTTCTCTGCGTCTTGAATTTCCCTAGCCCCCACCCCCCACCCCCAAAGGTCATCACTGACTCTCTTTCCTGACTTCAAAACAGGTTCTGGCTTAAGGGAAAGTGAACTTCAGCTTGGGTCTCAGGGGGACCTCCTTTCATTCTCCGCGGGCAGCTGGAGGCTTTCGTTCAATCCGTTTTATTCTTTTCTTAAATTTGTATTTGTTACTATTATGTGTGCATGTAATGGGGGTGTGTGTGGGTGAGGGTGAGGGGACTCATTTACGTCATGGAAACGTACCTGGTGGTCGGTCAGAGGACAACTCGGTGGAGTTGATTCTCTCCACCTTTTTGTGGGTTCCGGTGAATCTACTCATGTCTCTAAGGTTGTGCAGCAAGTGCTTTTCCTTTAATGTTTAGACATTTTACCAGCCCAGTTTATTTTACTTTGATGTTTTTTTGTTTTTTGTTTTTGTTTTTTTCCAGAGCTGAGGACTGAACCCAGGGCCTTGCGCTTGCTAGGCAAGCACTCTACCACTGAGCTAAATCCCCAACCCCCCCCCCCCCCCCCCCCCCCCGCAGTTTATTTTAAACTGAAAAAAATTATTAGTCCAGTCACTGGTCTTTTTAAAAAAAATCATTCAACAAATATTAATTAAAACATTACCTATGGGATCCGGCAGACCCCAAAGGAATCTTCTGTGCTGGGATAAGGTCAACATGGTGGTGGTGGTGGGGGGGGTGCTCTGCTCTTATCCTAGGGTTGGAGAGCCCTGGAAAGAGCATTCCCCAAACTCTGGCAGTGCTGGAAAGTGCTAGGAAGGCATAAGGATGTCTCACTTTTTTGCTGTCCACATAGAAACAAGCGAGGTGGCCGGAGCTCTAAGTCCGTACCTAAAGTCCCTCGTTCCCATCCTTTCTGATAGAGAAACATTTGGGGTTTGGGTGGGTTGGGAGCCAGGTAGAACAGTTCACCAACATCAGAGAACTAGCTGCCCTGGGTGTCTGTCTTTTTCTGGCGCATGAAGGTAGCAGATAATCGGAAAGAATGGCTTTAGATTTCGGGCCTGGGTTGGGGGGGGGCATAGAAAAACAAAGCATATTCCCTGAGCTTCAGTCTTTGAGGATTTTGAGGAAGAGCCCCTGGAGCCCTGTGATGAGACCTGCGCTTCAGGAAACAAACCAGTTTCAGCAGAACTTGGGGTGGGGGGCAGTAGACCAGGGATGCAGCGCAGTGGTGACCCAGCTCCGGGATTTTGTTCTTGGGAAAACTACAGATCCTCTTGCAAGAGATCCTGTGCTCTACCTCAGTCAGGAGCAGAGTTTGCGGTCTCTGGGTGGGGGAAGGGACCCTCCTGAAGAGTATGTGGTTATCAATGGGAAGACCAGCTCTGAGGTAGGAATGAGAGAGGCTTGAGGGATTTAAGGTTTGCATCTTTCTGTCTGTCTGTCTTTCCTTCTTTCTTACTTTCTTAGTTTTTAGTTTGTGTTTGTTTTCTTGCAATATAGTCCTGGCTGGCCTGAACTATGTTGGTCAAGCTGGTCTTGAACTTGCTGTTCCTCCCCGCCCAGTTCTCCAATGGCAGGAGCACAGAGCAGTCCCTACTACACCCCGAATTTTGTTTCGAATGGGACTCTTCCAAGTACAGAAAGACCCTTAAAAACTCTAAATGATCCACAGTCAGCTCCCTTCCTGGACTTTGGCCAGGCCACACCAGTGTTCCTCAGTTTCTCTGGTTTTAAAAGGGACTTGCATATTTTGATTACTTATTTTGATGATCTGCTCAAGAGATCTCCAGCAAGTCAATAGAGAGAAACAGAGAGCTGCAGATCTTCAAAATCCTGAAGAATTAACTTTTTTCTTTCTTTCTTTTTTCTTTCTTTGCTTGTTTTGTTTTGAGACAGGATCTCACTGTGTAGTTCTGGCTAGCCTGATGTACACTGGACTGGCCTCTAACTAACAGAAATCTGCCTGCTTCTGCCTCTGTACTAGGATTAAAAGCATCACTACCACACCCAGCCTATGAATTAACGTTCTATGCACATAAGAATTCCACATATTGCCACCAAGAGACTAGACAAAATAATTTAAAAGCAAACTAGTCATTTTTTTTTTTTTATAAAGAACACAACCTCCCTCTCTCTCACCCTGTATAACATCCCTGGATATATTGAAGTCCATATTAGCTCAAGAAATGGGGCTTATATGTGCATTTTTTCTATGCACTGGGGAGGGGGAGGCACAGTAGGGAGACACTCTACAAATAAACCCTTTGCCGGCCCCAGGGTCCAAATCTCAGAGGATCAAGAAGGGACACGCCCCTTTGTACAAGTTCTGTTTGTAGAAACTGGACCTGTCGTCTATGAGGGTATAAGATAAAGACCAGGTAAATGCAGCAAATATAAAATCTGTGGAGAGAGTTTGCAGCCTTCGGTGGGTAGTTCCTAGGTTACTCTAAAAGGAGGGTTATGAACGCCTTAATATCGGAGGCTTGTTATTTGCCCATTTTCCTGGGGTGAGAGAATGTAGCTTTTGTCAGTTTTTTGTTGTTGGTTTTTTGTTTGGTTGGTTGGTTTTTATTTTATTTTATTTTATTTTTTTGAGACAAGGTCTCTCTACACAGGCTGTCCTGAAACTCGCTATGTAGACCAGGCTAGCCTTGAACTCACAGAGATCCGCCTGCCTCTGTCTCCCAAGTGCTGGGATTAAAGGTTCATCATCTCTTAAAAATGGGTCAGTGGGAACCATTCTGGGGGTAGGAGAGGGGATGGTACATCCTGGCACTTACCTGTGAGTGACTGACCCTGTGTGGTGGGTCTGGGTAGTAGCAGTGCTGTGCACAGTTGGAGAGGGTAGTGGGTGGGGGTGGGGAGGGAGGAGGGAGAGGTCAGAGGTGTGTGAGACACCATTCTCACTGGACAAACTATCCAAGTGAAGCTGCTTTTAGCCTCTAAAGAGAATCTTTACATTTGTCTGATGGGGAGGAGCTCAGGATGCAGGTCCAGTGGACCAAGGCTTTATTCATCTGATGAGACCTCCCCTTTGGCTTGTGGGGGAGGAAGAATGACTTTCAATATTCAATATTCTAGAATTTTCTTCTTCTTTTTGTATTTTTTGTTTGTTTGTTTTTCGAGACAGGGTTTCTCTGTGTAGCTTTGCGCCTGTCCTGGATCTCACTCTGTAGACCAGGCTGGCCTTGAACTCACAGAGATCCACCTGGCTCTGCCTCCTGGGTGCTGGGATTAAACGCGAGCGCTGCCACCACCACCTTAGAATTTTCTTCTTAACACACTTTTCCCCCAGAGTGTTTCCAGAAAGATTCTGAATGAAATGTCGCCAAAGCTAAAGTAATGGGTGCCCATGACCAGGATGATGTGGGACCTCTGCCCTGGATAGAGAAGAGGCTAGAGGGTCAGTGTGTGTGTGTGTGTGTGTGTGTGTGTGTGTGTGTGAGAGAGAGAGAGAGAGAGAGAGAGAGAGAGAGAGAGAGAGAGAGAGGAGTTGATCGTGACCAAGGCACAGGAGAGAGATATCCTGCCTTCTCCAAGGCAGGCAGGCTCTTTCAGTATCAGGGCTCTGAGTTCTATCTTGCTCCCCTCAGGACAATCTTTACTTCCTACCAGCTAGAGGAGCTGGAGAAGGCATTCAATGAAGCCCACTACCCAGATGTCTATGCCCGGGAGATGCTGGCCATGAAAACGGAGCTGCCAGAAGACAGGATACAGGTAACAGTGGCTAGCCCCTCCAGCCGCCTGGAGACGCCTGGAGACGTCTATATCCCCAGGGGCAGGTGCCCATTCCCTCTCATGTCTATGCCCTTCCCTGGGGGAAGGACCATTTGCCAATGACCCTGTCCTCAGTAAAAACCATCGAGTCAAGTCTATTAAGCGGACAGGTATTTGCTGAATACCTACCATGTAAGTGAACTGTAGGTGGACAAGAGGCTTGGTAGATAAGTCTTGCCTGCTCTTCTAAAATGTAGGCTTCCTGTGCTGGGGATATAGTTCAGTGGTGGTGTGCTTTGCCTAGTTTGAGTGAGGTCTTGGGTTCTATTCCCAGTAAAAACCAAATCAAACCCCAAACCCAAACGAAGAAAATGCAGATGGTAGGCTTCCTGAGAGTACATTTTAGAGACTGCGAGGAGGCCTTATGATGAGAGAGAGAGTTGATAAGGGTAGGGGCTTCCCGAGCGAGCCTATTAGCATGTGGGTTTTTTTTTGTTTTGTTTTGGTTTTGGTTTTTCAAGACAGTGTTTCTCTGTGTAGCTTCCCACCTTTCCTGGATCTCGCTCTATAGACCAGGCTGGACTCACAAAGATCCGCCTTCCTCTGCCTCCCAGAGTGCTGGGATTAAAGGCGTGCGCCACCACGCCACCACCGCCAGGGGCAGCACAAGGCTCTTTTAAGACCAGAGGTAGGACCAGGTGGCTGAGAGAGGAAGCTGGCTTTTGCTTCTAACCCTAGCCGGCTTCTCCTCCTCTCCCCTACCCTTCACTTCCTATTCCTCATCACTGCATCCAGCTGCAGCTCTGTGCTCCCCTCATGCCCCGGCAACTGTTCCCACCTGCAGCTCCTGTTCAGTGCTTCTTCCTGGACTAGCCCAGAACCCCAGAACGTGACTGGGTACACATACCCTCTAGTGGGACTCACCAAGCCCCTCCTCCTCCCCTGGGTGGTTGTGTGGTATAACCAGCCACTTTTCTAGGTTGGTGTGCCCAGCCCAGAAACCCCAGGATATAGGAACATCTTGAGACCAGAGAATTGAGTGGGATGGGTGGAGTATCTCCAGAACTGATTCCAGGTACATTTTAGCCTTAAATGAAAGCTGCTCCAGGCAGGCCCAGAGGGTGGATTCCTGCTGCTGGTGGGGAGGGGGTTAGGGAGTGGAAGTGTGGGAATGGGGGCGTGTGGATGTTGGGGGGTGTGGAGATCAGGTCCTGACTTCCTGATGCTGTTGTCTGCCCAGCTTCTGCCTCTCTGTCTCCAGTGGAGGTTCTTTCTGTCAGCAGGTGCTTGGTGGAGGGGAGCATCCCAGGTGTGCTAGAGAAGAAAGCAGGGGCTATGGGTTGTTCCCACTAGAGAACCAGAGAATGAAAGTGAGGCCAGGCCGGGCAGTGGTGGCACATGTCTTTAATCCCAGCACTCGGGAGGCAGAGGCAGGCAGATCTCTGTGAGTTCAAGGCCAGCCTGATCTACAGAACTAGTTTCAGAACAGTCAGAGAAACACAAAAAACCACAGACACAAAAAACAAAAAAAAAAAAAAAAAAAAAAAAAAAAAAAAAAAAAAGGGGTGGGGGGCAGGAGCTGTTTTTCCAAAAGAGATTTCCTTTCACTAGAAATCAATTCAGAATTTCAGCTCCAGGCTTTAGGCATTGGCACGAACAATAAACTCAATTATCCATAAGCAGCTTATGCTTGTCTGTGGAGACCTGGGAATGTTTATTCTCACCCAGTTGAGTTCTAGCCGGGGTGATCTGGGTGGGTGTTGCCTCTGAAGTGTTTGTGTGTACACACGTGTGCATGGGGTGACGGTGTGCTCTGTAAACCGAGGAGGCCTGGTTTGGCTAGTCCTCTCCTTCCAGCCTTCATTAGCATCAAGCTGGCCATTCCAAGCAGCTTGGAGGCCATTCATTTTTGACAGGCCCAGGTTTGCACTGCTCATTAGTGAGAAGGAGCTACTGTCTCTCTAGTGTGCTGTCTAATCTCTGTTGGGCTGTGGTGTGGTGGGCAGGGCTGTGGGAAGCCAGAACCTCCCCTATAACTGCCCTGTAAATGTTCCCAACAGGCCCAGGCTAGCTCATTAAGTCACCTGGAGGTTGTCCATTGGGAGGGGTTCAAAGTCTCCATAGCCAGCACAGGGAGGGGTGGGGAGTAGAGAGCATACATTGTTCTGTGACGGCAGACTATGCATGGGTGGATAGAGGAGAGATGAGACCAGAGTCTTGCCAATCTTCTGGGCACCACATAGCTAAGTGCTGCCCCCTACAGGAGTTTATGAGTGATTAGGTGGTCTTGCCCCCAGCAACTTAACCCAGTGGTTTAGGAAAGGTCTTGATGTGTATTGGTAACAAATCCAGGTATTTCAGAGAAGTTGTCACGTGCCAAGGGTGTGTGAGGCAGGGGCTGGTGACAGTGATTCCAGAGCAGACTCCTGGGTTCACAGCCAGGCATCTCCTCCCAGAGTCTCTTGTACTCTGGGATTAGAATGGACATACACCATCCCTTGTGCAGATCCAACAGGCTGAATGTGAACAGAGTTCAGAGCAGTGAGGGACATGTGTCCCTGCTCACTCAGAGTCAACTCTGCTCCCATTAACTCTTGGTGACAAGTGGCAGGGTAGAGACCAATGGCCTCCTTTAGAACCGGGAAGTGAAAGTCGACAGCTTCCTGTGCTTGGTAGCTAGCAACTGGAGGGTGTAAGGCTGGAACATGGGTCTGAAAACCCACCCTCTGCCTTGGGCTTCTTGGGTTTGAAGAAGATGAACCCAAATCTGGAAGAACGAAGGTGATTTGAGTTCAGAAGTGAGGTCTGGGCGTGCTGATAGGTGAAGCTAATGCATCTGAAGATGGATTGCAGCACTTGAGTACCGCATGCTCTAGCACTGGGTCAGCAGTAGGCTGTGTGTGCGTGTGTGAGTGTGTGTGAGTGTGTGTGTGTGTGTGTGTGTGTGTGTGTGTGAGAGAGAGAGAGAGAGAGAGAGAGAGAGAGAGAGAGAGAGAGAGAAGAGGAGTCCTTAGAATCAGGAGTTTACAGGTCAAATGAAACAATGATTGGTTTTGGTTTGGGTTTTGGTTTTGGTGATGGTGGTGGCATGGAGTAGAACCCACGCCCTCCTGCATACTCGCCCAGCACCCTACCCCTGAGCTACCAGAACAGGAGCAGCGCTGTCCGGATCACCGGGAGTGCAGGCTAAGTAGAGTTTAACAGCCCTAAGTAGACAGTTGGGAAGCTGAGCCCCTGCTCACCCAAGCCAAGTCAACTCACGGTCTAGCTGAGGCTTCCTGCCCAGTCTAATGAGAACCCGCAGCACACACGTGACAGCTAGGCACACCTACTTCCATCTTTGTTTCGCTGTCAGCAAAGTCACAGGCTGAGCCTCATCTGACTCGTTCGTAAAAATAACATTTCCCCAAATTCCTACCTTGCTGAAGGTGTTGTGATCTGGGGCCTTTACTGAATACTCACCCCTGCCCTCGGCGGTCAGTGCCTGGCACGTCTTACGGCATTTCATCCTTCAGCACCAGATGAGTCTGGTGTGAATTTCATACCCATTTTCTGGATGAAGAAACTGAGGGGCTGAAAGGTAAAGTTGATAAGAGGCTAGGATTCAGAGCCCAGTTTCACTGCTCTCCCATGAGATGAAACTGTAATTAGGGTGAATGGCAGTGAGCGAGCCAGGCCTCAGTGGGCAGCTCTGGGCTGGGGACGTAGTGATGTGGGGCACACTGGGGACAGAAAAGGTTCTAAGTCACCACAACAGATTTGGCCACACGGTTCTTTTTATGTATCAAGTTTAGAATATATGTTCTGGAAGCCTCTTCAAGATGTCAGTCCTGGGGAAGAGGAAATGGATTTCCAGACTGATTTTATCTTCTCTGAGGTCACAGGTTACTAGAACTATAAGAGAGGGCTATATACATGGTTTCTGGGTCTTTGTTTTTGGTTTTGGTGCTCAGGATGGAACCCAGGACCATACCCGTGTTTGACAAGCGTATTACCATGGAGCTTCACAGATCCCTGGCCCTGTGGGGCTTTTTCAGATTTATCTTTAATTTTTCTTATGTGTTTAACTGTATGCACAGTGCCTGCAGAGGCCAAAGAGGGCGTCGGATCCCCTGGAACTGGAGTTACAGGCAGTTATGAGCCACCACGTGGGTGCTGGGAACTGAACCTGGGTCCTCTGCAATGCGAGCAGCAAGTCCTCTTAGGCACTGAGCCAACTCTCCAGCCCCCTTTGGCCCTCTTTTAAAGTACATAATTTTTCTTCTTTAAAATCTAATTTTAATTTCAATTTTTGTGTGTGTTTGAGCGTGCTTGTGGTATAGATGCGTGTGGGGGTGCGGTGCATGCACTTAGGCGTGTTCCCAGAGACCAGAACAGGAAGGTCAGGTGGCCCATCCTGCCACCCACTCCATGTCTTATTTCCTCCAGACAGGGTCTTTCCCTGAATTTGGAGCTAGACTGGCAACCAACCAGCCTCAGCAATCCTCCTGCCTCAACCTCCCAAGTGCTAGGATTATAGGCAAGTGCTGTACCAGTCCTGGCTTTATTCTCTTAATTGATTACTCTGTTACTGTTCTTAACGAAAGATACCTTGTTAGAGAAAAGCAAATATGCAAAGTGGATGGATACAGTCTCACACTGCTCTTAGCAACTTACTGTGTGGGAAAGGTGAGTATGGATAACCTGGCTAGCATTATTCCACTTTGGCTTTATTATTATTATTATTATTATTATTATTTTATTTTATTTTATTTTATTTTATTTTTAGACCTGGTCTTGCTATGTAGCCCAAGCTGGCCTGGAATGTGAAATCCTCTCGCCTCCCCTCCTCAGTGCTGGGGATGTTAGGGATGTATCACCGTACCCACCTAACACTTCTAACATTACCTTGACTGGAGACCACTTTAGAACAGGCATGGTTGAAGCTAAGCATGGTGGCCCATCTGTGATCCCAGCATTCGGGAGGCTAAGCCAGGAGGAGCTGGAGTTTCATCACAGCCTGGATTCCATTGTCAAGGCCAGCCTTGGAAACACAGTGAGACTGTTCACCCCATCCTCAAAGTTCTATTCCAGAAGTTCAAGGTAGCTGTCCTGACGGGAAAGGGTTTGTAGGATTCTGGGTTGTTATGCTTATTAGTACTTCTTTTATGTATACAAGTATTTTGCCTGCATGTAGGTCTGTGCACCATGTGTGCCTGGTGCCTCCGGAGGTCATAGAGGGCATTGGATCCCCTGGAACTGGAGTGACAGATGGTTATGAGCAACCATGTGGATGCTGGGAACTGAACCCAGGTCTTCTATAAGAACAACCAATGCTCTTAACTGTGGAGTCATGTCTCCATTTCCTTGTTTATTTAATTTTTTACAGTGCTGGGAATTGAACCCAGGGCCTTGTGCGTTCACAGACAACTTTTTAGAACACCCTTGTGGCATCCCTATACCCATCAATCCAGACTGAATTGGTCTGGAGTAGAGCCTTGGTGTCTGTGTTTCAAATCTCTCCAGGTGGTTGCTTCTGTACGCAGTTGGTGTAAGAACACCAAGTCTTGGGCTTAGGATAGGGTTGTAAGTGAGTTAAAGGACATGGAAGGTAGTGTAGTGTGGGGTGACAGAGGTGGGGTGGGAAAGAAATGCGTCATGGTAGACAGAAAGACGCTGCTTTCAGAGTTCCAGAAATGTGGGCCGAGCTGCCCCCTAGTGGGCATCAAAGACCATGACAAGCTTGATCTTTAAGCCTATGCAGGATGGCATGGAAGAAGTCTGCTGAAATATGGTGTCAGAAGTTTACGTGCACTGAGCAGACTGAGGTAGAAAAACTGCTGTAAGGTAGGATGACTACCATGAGTTAGAGCCCATCCATGGCTACATTCTACATCTCAAAAAGCCCCCAAAAATCAAGGTGTGGTGCCACACACCTTAATTCCAGGGCTCAGAAGAGAGGCAAGTGGATCTCTGGGAGTTCCAGGCCGGCTTGGTCTACATAGGAAGTTTCAGATCAGCCACAGCTATATACTGAGACTCTGTTTCAAAAAAGAAAAAAAGCCAAGCATTGTGGCGCACGCCTTTAATCCCAGCAAATCTCTGAGTTCGATGCCAGCCTGGTCTATAGAGTGAGTTCCAGAACAGTCAGGGCTACCCAGAGAAACCCTGTCTCAAAACAAACAAACAAATAAAAGAGTCTAGTTTGGGCTACCTATCTCAAAACAAATTAACCCCTAAACACACACACACACACACACACACACACACACACACACACACACACACACACTGCTATGTGGCCGTGGAATGTTAGATCATGTTAGCAACAATTCCAATCATCAGCTTCGAATCAGAGAGGAGGCTGGGTGAATGTGATGGATGCTGCCACGCGGCCATAAAGCCAGACATAAAGGCACGTAACAAGCCTGGAAGGCAGACAACTGGACGTGGTGGTCATGACTACAAGCTAGGCACTTGGGAGGCTGAGGCCAGAAGACAGGGTTTAAAGCCTTGGGTTGGAAATGCTACTCAGTTGGCCGAGTGCTTGCCTAATCTGCACAGACCTGGGTTCAATTCCCAGCATCACATAAACCAGGCCTGGGGGTTTGTGACTGTAATCCTAGCACTGGGCAGGTAGAGGCAGGATGGTCAGAAGTTCAAGGTCATCTTCAGCTACATCGTGAGTTTGAGGCCATCCAGGGATGACAAGAGACCTGGTCTCAATCAGCAACAGTGAAAATAAGCCAGGAGCCTGGAGAGATGGCTCAGCAGTTAAGAGCACTGGCTGCTCTTTCAGAGGACCCAGGTTCAGTTCCCAGCACCCACATGGTGGCTCATAACTGCCGGTTACTTTAGTTTCAGGGAATCCAACTTCCTCTTCTGGCATCTTGTGACCTAGAGGGACACACCACATACATATATGCAGACACTCACAGGTACACACAAAAAACAAAACAAAAAAACAACTTAAAAAACAAAACAGGGCCAGGCTGTTGAGGCACACGCCTTTAATCCCAGCACTCAGGAGGCAAAGGCAGGCAGATCTCTGTGAGTTCGAGGCCAGTCTGGTCTACAAAGAGAGTTCTAGGACAGCCAGGGCTGTTACACAGAGAAATCTTGTCTTGAAAACAAAACAAAACAAAACAAAAATAAAGCAGGATTGTTTGAAGCCAGCCTGGGCTACATAACAAGAACTTGTCTCAAAAAAAAAAAAAAAAAATCAAAACTTGCAGGGTGTGGTAGCTCATGCCTGTAATGGCAGCATTTGGTACATAGAGACAGAAGGATCAGGAGTTCGAGGTTACCCTCAGCTTCTTGGGGAGTTCAAGATCAACCTGAGTCACCAGAGTGTCATCTAAAACAAAACAAACAAAAGGCAAAGTCTGGATAACAAGGCGACAAATATTGGAACAGCGTCTATCCTGCAAAATGTCGCCGTTAGAGGGGTGATCCTGGGAGGAGCCCTGAGCATGTAGTCCTGTGGGGATAGTGGGGTGGAGCTGTAGGCGGGACCTATGTGAGGAGTTGGGAGCGGGAGGAGTCCTGGAGCGCAGTTACAGCTACCGGTACTGGTCTCTTACGAAGTGGGAGAAAGGCTTGGTAGAGCCGCCTGGTTGGCCTGTTTGCTGTCTGCCCTGAAGCAGCAGAGCATCCCATCGGTGAGGAGGCCGTCCTCGGGCTGTTCACCTGGGAGGCACAGGTGCCCCCTGCCGGCTGGAGAGACAACTACACCAGCTGCTGACAGCTGGAGGCTACCTGAACAATGGCTGGGCTTCCTGAGACTGCTGGGCACCTCCTCTGAGGGGATGTGTACCTGGAAACCCAGGCTCCTTCCCAAAGCCCCAAAGCCTCCCAGCTAGCCTTTGCTGAGGACTCCAAACTTGGTGGCCATTTGTGTCACTTCAAGACCTTTGTCAGGCTCTCTGTAAGACAGGCCTCTGCTCCTCCCTGGGACCACATTTCCACGATAGAGGGGCTATCTTTTTTTTTTTTTTTTAGAAAGTAGAATCAGGAAACTCCAGGAATTCTTGGGGGATTCTCAGAACCAAGGGTCAAATAGAAAGGGGCTGCTATGAACTCTGCAGGGTGGGAAGCAGGAGGAGGGCCCCTTTCTGTGACCCTAAAGCTGGTGCCAGAGAGAGGCTTCCTCACGGAGCACTGTGGTCCACAGAATCCATCAAGTGTCAGGCTGGTTCCTTTGAGTTCTTGCTACGTGCCCGGCATTCCCCACATGCTATTTTATTTAAAGTTCCCCGAAATCTTGCCAGTGGGTGGTAAGAGGGCATTTGAGAAGCAGGAAGCTCTCGGAGGTGAGTGGATGTGCATTGGTCTCGGCAGCAGTCACAGACAAAGCAGCGATCTCCAATGCAGACACATTGCGATGTACACACATCTGGAGCAGCTCTGGGCAGGACAGGCTTTATAGGGCCGCTGCCATGTGAGCCTAGACTATAGAGTTTCAGCATGATCTGCTGGAATCTTCAGACGCCACAGGGAAACTAGAGGCTGTCTGTATTCAAACATGGAAGCCCAGCCTGGAGATGGCTCAGCAGCTAAGAGCATTCGCTTCTGCAGGAAGGTCTGGGTTCAGTTCCAACACCCACATCAGAAGGCTCTCAACCCCCTGTAACTCCAGGTCCAGGGAATCTGATGCCTTCTGGTCTCTATGGGCACCTACATGCATATGGTGCATATGCAGACAAGCAGGCGTGTACACACACACACACACACACACACACACATTAAAGAAGAAAGGAAAGCCTTAGGGTTGGAATGCGGCTTGATGATGAGGCATGTGTAAGGCCCAGGTTCCATCCCGATGTGGGGCAGGGAGAGTATAGCCTGGAAGTTAGTTAGCTCTCCCCTCTCTGCCTTCGATTGCACTCACTGTCTTCTGTAAGTCCAGCTTTGCTAACGGACAAGTGTAGGAGGTCAGAGGGACAGGTGACGACGCCATTGATTAACCTGCCCTTTAGGCAGACTCCCATTGATTTTCTGTGTCTCCTTTGAAGTAATAATAGCCAGCAATTATCGAGCACCATCTGTATGACACCATCTGATTATAGGCACTTTCACTTATTTTATTTAATCTTCAAATGAGCCTGAAATGTAGGCACAAGGGTCCTTCATTATCCAAGGGGGGTTAGTTCTAGCCTTTCTCCTCAGGAATGCTTAAGTCCCCAATATAAAGTGACAGAGATGGTGATGTCTAGTCCATGTTAGTCGCTGGCTTCTATTATTACCATGGCAAAAAAGAAAGCGTAGAATTTGTACATAATGTATGTACATCCTCATGTATGCTTTCAATCATCTGTTAATTATAATATCTACTTGACGTAAATTCTATGTAAATAGTTGTTGCATGATGTTGTTTTGGGAAAAACAGCACACACACAAAAAAAATACCAGGGGGGCTAGGGAGATGGCTCAGTGGATAAAGTGTTTGCTGTGGGAATAAAAGTGAGTTCTGATCCCCAGGACCCATGTAAAAAGCCTGGTGTGGGGCATGCCCCTGCAATCCCAGTTTTGGAGACAGGATTGCATAGAGTTCATTGGCCAGCCAGTCTAGCCAATCATTGAGCTCCAGGTTCAGTGACAGATCCTGTCTCAAAAAACAAGGTAGCGTGCAATCAAGGAAGGCAGCTAACACCAACCTCTTGACCTCCCACGTGTTCATACATGAGTGCTTGCACATGCACGCAGTTCATAGACCACACACACACACACACACACACACATACACACACACAACCTGTACATGTTTGTCTGTGGTTGTTGAGCCCACTGACGTGGACACAGAAGGCCCATTGCAGTTTTTGTTTGACGAACCTGAGATCACACAGCACCTCTCACTTCTGACTGTTTTTGGCTGAGATCAAGGGCAGTGATTTTTAAAAGATTTTAAATTAATTTATGTGGGTGGGTGTTTTGCCTCCATGCATGTCTGTGCACCACATGTGGTCCTGGTGTCCACAGAGGCCAGAAGAGGGTTCTGGATCTCCTGAAGTTATAGACAGTTGTGAACTACCACGTGGGTGTTGGGACTAGAACCCGGGTCCCCTGGAAGAGCAGGCAGTGCTTTTAACCTCTGAGCCATGTCTCCAGCCTCAAGTGTAGTGACTTTTAAGCTCTGCATACATGCTGGTTGCTCCCATCAAGACAAGAGACGGATAGCTATGAACATGGCTCACTAATCCCTTATCCACTTCCCTCCAAGGCAGTTTCCATTTTGATGCCAAATGCCCTAAAACAAAATCGTTTTGGCTGTCCAGGTTTCCTCCGTAAATTGGAGCCACATCTGGTCTTCGCAGAGAGCCAGGCACTCCAGGAACTCATAATTGAGGGTCCAGGTTCGAGCTACCAGCTGGCAGCATGCTCCCCTGGGAGAGAGCGTCATGGGCAAAAGCTGGTCTCCACACTAGTGATTCATTTGCCAGAGGAGACCCAGGAAAGGGGGTTCTGTTAATGAGCCCAGAAGGGACCCGCAAGCCTGTACCCCTTCTTTAGTTCCAAAATGTTCTTCCTATACCTGACCCACCTCCAGCACTTCCTGGACCAGCTAGGGGATACACCTGCCATGGAGGACGGCTCCAGGGGTGTTTTGTTATCTGCACCTTCCACACTGCCTTCTCCAGAATCCCTCAATCCAAACTGTGCTGGAAATGGAAAGGTCTTTAATGACTTTAGCATCAAAACTCATTTAGTGGCAAAATCAGACCAGACCTTGTGTAGTTTACACGTCTCTTAGCGTGGGTGAGTTTGGCTGCAGAAACTGAGGCTGGTGGATACGATTATGTGGTGCTCAGGGGGCAGAGTGGCATTAACATGTGCTATATGTACCCTTTCTTCCTTGTCGAGTTTTCAAACAAGGTCTTATTTGACCCAGGCTGGTCTTACACTTCCTGTGTAGCTGAGCCTGGCCTTGAACTCCTCATCTGTCTGCCTCTACCTCCCAAGTGCTGGGATTACAGGTCTGTACCCTCATGACCGGTTACATATACTTTCTCCAAAGATTTGTTTTTATTTCTGTATGTGCCGGTGCCTGGGAAGGCTGCAAAAAAGCACTGGTTACCTCTGTAGCTAGAATTATAGGAGGTTGTGAGCCATCTAACGTGGGTGCTGAGAACTGAACCCAGGTCCTCTGAAGGTGTGCATGCTCTTTAACTACTACTAGCCACCTCTCCAGTCCAGGCTACATATAGTTTCTAAAATCCCAGATAGTCTCTGGCTGCAGGGATTCTGTTTAAGGACTTATGACCTCAATGACTTTCAAAGCTCCTGCTGGACTGGCCGTCTCCTGGCCTGGGGGCATATGGCTTGTTTCCATTCGTATTTTTGGTGGGTGGGATCTGTCACCATCTATTATACACTGTCTGGTGGGGGGGGGGTGTCGAGGAAACCGGAAGTCACTTATGCTTGTATACAGGTTAATCCTTTTAGATTTTGCCTCTGTCGGAAGAAGGAAGTCTGGGACAAATGGGTACTTTGTAGACAGGGACCAAGCGTGTATAGATGGGAGACAGAACAAGAGGAGCCCCAGACAAACCTCATACCGGATAGGGCAGACAGTGGGCAGACACCCTGGAAAACAGGCAGGCAGCCTTGGGGAGGACCTAAACACAGAGTGAGGCCAAGGCAGGACAAGCAGGCCGTCTTCATGGCTCCTAACTCTGATGCACAGAGGCCAGACATCTAGTGGCCATCACCTTTCTAAAAAAAGATTTTATTATGTAGACAGGGTTACGCCTGCGTGTACAGCTGCACACCAGAAGAGGGCGCCATATCTCACTGTAGACAGTTGTGAGCCACCCTGTGGTTGCTGGGAATTGAACTCAGGGCCTCTGGAAGAATAGCCAGTGCTCTTAACCTCCAGTCCCTAGTGGCCATCATTTTATATGAACTCTTTCCCCCTGAGCTCTCCAAAGTGTTGGGGTACCAGGAGGCGGTCTTGTATCTTTGCTCCCCAGACCTGAACAGGAACTTACAGATTCCAATAGGTGGTGTGTGGCAAAGGTGTGGTTCTCTGGCAGGTGCTGCCATCCAGGAAGAGTCCAGCAATGGCGCTCTAAAGCTTTTGGTCACTGCGAGGGCGGGGAGAATCACAGCTTCTGAGGCAGTGATGTTCTCATTTTGATTTTATTTCTATTTATTTATTTTTGAGAGAGGCTCACTGTGTAGCCACGGCTGGCCTAGAACTCACTCTGTAGACGAGAATGGCCTCAAACTCACCGAGATCCACCTGCCTCTTTCTCCCCAGGGCTGGGATTAAAGGTGTGCACCACTGCATCCGGCCCTTTCCTCTTTTTAGAGGCTCCTGATTATTTGCAAAGGAAGAGGTCCCCAAACATGGCTATCTGGGTTAACTTAAGGTGGTGTGAAAGGTGAGGTCTTTCCCAGCGGGGAGACAGCATCCCTGTGGCTCACCTAACTGGATGGGTAGTGCCAGGAGCGCCCCCTGCTGGCTGTGGCTGGCCCTCTACCGGACTATGCGGCTAGGGGACGATCTGCGCTCTCTGCGCCACCTGGCGGCGACGGCGGGAAACGCCAGTGAGCGCGGCCTCGCGGAGCCCCGCGTCCGAGCCTCGGCTCCCAGCTGCCCAGGCAGCAAAGGGTTAAGCTGTCAGCGGCGCGAAGTTAAACAGGTGTCAAAGGCGCCCCATATATCTGCAGATTGAAATCAAATTCTTTGCCGTATAAAAAGATAAATTACCCAGGCGCTGCCGCGCGTCCCACTCATCACGCCAGCGCCAGACGGCAAGCAATTTTTTTTTTTAATGTGCTAACGACCTAATCAAGCAATCAAGTCGGAGAAGATTGCAGAGTGACCGGGGCAGCCATCTGCCGGCGAGCCCCGCATTCATTTCCGCGCCCCCGCACCGGGCGGGGGCCGGGGAGGGAGCTGCCGAGGGGAAGAGGGGGAAAAAATCCTAAACAAATTAACACCCAATTTTCCCCGTCTAATTAGTTAAATGAGAAGTGTTTGGGGTCCCCCGGGGAGGGGGAGCAGCTCACGGTGAGGCGATCACTGCCTCCCCAGCATTAATTAGTGCGGGTCAATGCCGTGGCTCCCGGGAGAGAAGCCGCTTTAATTTCCCGTGATATTTCAGTGCCTGAGGCCCATCGATTCAAACTGAAATTAACTTATTTTTCAATCAGCCCAGGGCTGCCCCTGGGGGTGACTCTTCTTTTGCCGCCTCCTGAATAGAGCAGGAGCAATTTTTCATCAAAAGCTGATACCTTGGCCGCCCAGGGCGGGGGAGGGGTCCGCAGGGAAGGGCGGGGGCGCCAGAGGCGAGTGGATGGAAAGCGCCCGCGGGAAGCTGGTTTTCTGTTCCCAGTTTCTTACCCTGCGGTCAAATTGGGACCAGAGGTGCCTGGGGCCTTCCAGGATCACCAGTTTCCCAGAGAGCATCCAACGACAAGGGTAGCGAAACTCTGGGTTCTGTCAGCAGCTGGCCTCGGGAGGGCTGCTTGGGGGGAGATGGAGACATCCTGGTCCCCTGAATGTGTGGATTTCCTCCTGGAAGATGCAGTGGGATTGGGGATGTAGTTCAGTGATAGAGTGCTTGCCTAGCATGGGCAAGCCCTGGGTTCCACCCCCAGCCCTGCAGATGATGATGATGATGATGGTGGTGGTGGTGGTGGTGGTGGTGGTGATGGTGATGCTGCTGCTGCTGTTGATGCTGCAGACACCCCCAGTGTTATTCATATTCAGCCCATAGCAATCCACTCTGGGGCCAAATATTCCATCTCTAGGATGACACCTACCAATCCCTCTGCTGGGTCCCTACTCTTCCCTGCCCTAAAGCTCTAGAGAATGTCAAGTTCCTTACCTGACCCGGGAATATCACCCACCTTTCCAAAATTCCATTCGAAGTTAGGCCTGAAATCAAAGTGATGGGCAGCAAAGTATGTGGGAGGCTACGGTGGCTCAGCTGGGAGAGGTCAGGAAGATATGGCAGATGAGTGTTGAGTCTGCTGCCTGCTGCCAGGCCGCAGACACGTGGGCGGTGGGGCCTCCAAATGTACCCCCTCTTCTGGGCTCCACAGACTCACACTCTTGTACTCTCCCCAGATGGTGGCAGATAACAGGGCTAGGGAATTTGCTCTTAAAAAAATAAATAAATAAAATCTGCCAGAACTGTTATACAGAGAAACCCTGTCTCAAAAAAAAAAAAAAAAAGAAAGAAAGGAAGGAAGGAAGAAAGAAAGAAAAAAAGGAAAAAAATCTTCATTCATTTAATGTGTATGGGTGTTTTGCCTGTGTGTACCTCCATGTGCTTCTTGTGTGCCTGGTACCTGCAAAGGCCAGAATAGGGTGTCAGACCCCTAGAACTGGAGTTACAGAAGGCTGTGAACTCATGTGGATGCTGGGAATCAAACCTGGGTCCTCTGGAAGGAAAGCCAGTGTCCATGGAATTTGTCTTTTTGCAAACCAGAGGGTCTGTTCCAGGCATGGCCTGTGGGTTGGACAGCTATGAATGTTACCCAACACAAAATTGTAAACTTAATTAAAATATGATAAGGTTTAGGCCGTAGACGAATTTCTAAACAGTCTTATTAAATAAGAAACACAGAGCCAAATACAGAGGTAATAGACGAAGAGATCAGAGCAAGAGCCACGACTCCCTTTAGCTTACCACTCGCTGCCATCCTTCCCCTGAGAGAGACCTTCTTCCTGTGTGACTTGTGTTTTATTGCTTTCCTGTTCTGCCTTCTCATTGGCTCTAAGCCCTGCCACATGACTTCCTCGTCACTGCCTGTCTATACAGACTTCCTGGTCTCTATGGTTGGTACTGGGATTAAAGACTCAAGGGTCACCATGTTTAGGCTGTGTCCTTAACCACACAGAGACTCTGTCTGCCATGTGATCGGATTAAGGGCATGGGCTACCACCGCCTGACTTCTGTTCCTGGCTCGCTATGACCTCTGATCTCCAGGCAAACTTTATTTATTAACATACAAATAAAATCACGTTTCAGCACAATTAAAATATCACCACATTAGGCTTTTCAGGGGAGGGGCTCAATGAGACAGAGTTTCCCTGTGTAGCCTTGGCTGTCCTGGAACTCATTCTGTAGATCAGGCTGGCCTTGAACTCACAGAGATCCACCTCCCTGTGCCTCTTGAGTACTAGGATTAAAGGCACACATCAGCACCGCCTGGGCTGGCTTTTATTTTTATTTTTATTTTTTTATTTTTATTTTATTTTATTTTTTTGGTTTTTCGAGACAGGGTTTCTCTGTGTAGCTTTGCGCCTTTCCTGGAACTCGCTTTGGAGACCAGGCTGGCCTCGAACTCACAGAGATCCGCCTGCCTCTGCCTCCCGAGTGCTGGGATTAAAGGCGTGCGCCACCAACGCCCGGCTTATATTTTTATTTAAATTTGATTGTGTGGTACTCGAGCCAGAACTCCATGGATGAGACCAAATCCTGTTGCAATGTCAGTAGGCAAGACCTATCTGTGTACACTGAAGGTGTGAGCATCCCCAAGATCCTTCACATGTGCGTGGACATCCTAGCCGCAAACGGAGGACCATTGCTGGGTGCTGCCTTGTCTGGAAGTGTTCCAAACCGATCTCCCCAGAATGGCTTCGATTTAAAACAACAAATGGACCCATTTTGCCCATGGTCATCTCAAGTCTTAATGTCATCCTCCCTGAGTCTGAGATACCTCGGGGGCTCCGTGGGATAGGGGAGCTGGGTTAAGAACCCCCTGAGGCAGGCAGGGGTCAGGGCCTTGGGCCTGGAGTTCCTCAGAGCACGGCTCTGACCATTTCTCCGCACTGCTAGGTGTGGTTCCAGAACCGCAGAGCCAAGTGGAGGAAGAGAGAGAAGTGTTGGGGTCGGAGCAGTGTCATGGCTGAGTACGGGCTCTACGGCGCCATGGTGCGGCACTCCATCCCCCTGCCGGAGTCCATCCTCAAGTCCGCCAAGGATGGCATCATGGACTCCTGTGCCCCATGGCTACTGGGTAAGAGCCCGCACCCTCCTTGGGGCCCTGCCCCTGTGGTGAGGAGAGCGGGCTCCCAGGGGGAGGGAACTGAACACTGGGTAGGGAGACCGAGGGCACCGTGGACCAGTGGGAGAGAGGTCTTCCAAGCAGCCGATCCCATCTTTCTGGGGCCATCCTTTGCACCTACGTCCCGGGTGTCAAGACTCCCATTCTGGAGTCACTGGCTTCTTTTGTCCCATGAGGAGGAGGTGGCCTTTTCCCTAGAGTCTGTACTCCTTTCTCCCTGACTGAAAATGGGCTTACAGTGAATGAAATATCTCCCTTCGTGGGTTAAGGGGACTCCTATGTCCCCTGGGCCACCTCTCTAGTTCTGCCCAAGAACTTCTTTGTCCCAAACCTCCCCATCTGCCATTTCTCAACTGCCATCTAGGCATCAGCTTGTCTTGGGGTCCTAAAACCTGGGATCCTATGACAAAGGGGTAGGGGAGATGCCTTGAAGGGACCGGACAGGTTGGGGGGTGTCCTCAAGCCTGAGGGTTTGGTGGAGAGAACTCTGCTGAAGGCCTGGTTCCCAGCTGGTGGCCTGGAATTCTACCTGCCCCCACCAGGCCCCCTCCCACCCCAGACCTTGGTCCAGTTGTGGGACTTGACTGTGGTATGTGAAGAACGGCTTTCTGCTCTTCCTTAATTCTGGCCTCTCTCTATCTTTGCCGTTTTCAGTTCAAGATGGCTTTCCCAGACGCTTTTCTAAACCCGAATACCAACAATTCTTTCTAGGGATGCACAAAAAGTCGCTGGAGGCAGCAGCTGAGTCGGGAAGGAAGCCTGAGGTGGACCGGCAGACGCTGCCCAAGCTTGACAAGATGGAGCAGGAGGAACGGGCCCCGGATGCCCAGGCAGCCATCTCCCAGGAGGAACTGAGGGAGAACAGCATTGCGGCCCTCCGAGCCAAAGCTCAGGAGCACAGCACCAAGGTCCTGGGGACTGTATCAGGGCCTGACAGCCTGGCCAGGAACGCTGAGAAGCCAGAAGAGGAGGAAGCCATGGACGAAGACAGGCCAGCCGAGAAGCTCAGCCCACCACAGCTGGAGGACATGGCTTAGGAGGACGCGGCTTAGGTCAAGAGGAGCTGGCTCTGGAACGCTGAGACTCTGCTCCTCTCAGGGCCTGTGGTGCAGGGAATCCTCTCTGAGGCCAGGCCAGGCCTGGCTTCTGTCTCTCTTCCCTACACCACAGGCCCTTGATTACCCCATCAACTCTAGACACGGGCCGGTTCTGGCCATAGCTTTGGACCATGCTGAGACATCCTGGACCCACTCCTGACTTTATCTTCCTCTTGCTCATCCTAACAGCCTGCCTCTGGAGCTTTCTCGCCACCCCAACATCAAGGTCCTGCTGCCACTCCATCCCTTGGTGACTCTTGGTTGTCCAAGCCTACCCCTCACTCTCTGGTCCCTCGAGTCTTCCTTTGCAGCTCACTGCCCTCGTGGACTCCACCAGCCCATGCCTGAAGCCCATGCCTGAAGCCTGTTGCTGCAAGCCCACGGCCTGACACAGCTGTGACCTGGACCCGCACATCAGCTCTGGTGTCCTGAGCCCCCCAGGACTCAGCAGGTCCGCTCCCTCTCCATCTCTTCCTTCTCGCAGGCCTGGACCTTGGGTTCTGCTGTGTGAATATGTTGCTCTGCTGGTCCATGTGTAACCTCTGCATCGTCTGCCCTACCCATTGATGGCCAGATTCCAGACTAAACAGGGCAAGTCTCAGACTGGGGCTCCCCCCTCCCCCGCCCCGTCTCATGCCATGCTGTGGAGCATCCTCAGGCCCTTTCTCACACCCAGCCTGCCTTACAGGTTCCTCCTTTGCAGAGGTGGGCAACACCACAGGTATCAGTGTACAGGCCCTTCACCCTGAGGGAGGGGCACTTCTCACCAACGCTGTGGCTCACTGTACTACTGTGGAGCTCAAACCCTTACCCAGAGCTCTGGCACCCCGGGGCCTGTGTTTCCGACTCTTCTGACTCTTCTGCCTGACTCTTTCTGACCCTTCTGCCTATGACGTTGACCTGCTGTTTAAGGCTCCCTTCCGCTAGAGCGTCTTACAGACCAGTGGTCTTCAACCTTCCTAGTGCTATGCCCCTTCAATACAGTTCCCCGTGTGGTGGTGACCCCTCCCCAACCATAAAGTGATTTCATTGCCACTTCCTAACTGCAATTTTGCTACTGTCATGAATTGTAATGTAAATATCTGATATGCGACATCTGGGTGGGGTCGTGACCCCCAGGTTGAGAACCTGTTGTAGCCTGTCGGTTCACACGTGCCTGCTTTGGAGAAACATGGCGCAGCTTGAAAGCCACAGACCCGGCTTCATCTTGACCTAGGCATTACTAAAAGGCCAAATCTAAAGCAGGCCTGGGCTATGCATATGTTTCAAGGATGTGTGATAAGGAAGGTAGAGGGAAAACTCAAAGGAAAGCAAGGCAGGTGGCCAGTGAAAACCTACACCAAGCTGCAGGCACTCAAGCTTCATGCCAGCTGTGTGTCCAGGAGCGTGGCCATAGGTGAGGAGCCATGTAGGACTGGGGGACTTCTGCCTGCAGAGGAGGAGAGCTGTCCACACTGAGGGCCTCTCTGCAGACATCCCTCCCGTCTTCATATTGGTCATGGGGCACACAGCCTTACGGAGTCCTCTGCTCCTGGATTCCCAGGCCAACCACAAGACCCCCTTCACCCTGTGAAGTTTGGCACCCCAGCCACCTTTGCAGGGGCTGCTTCACGAGAAAGGCCCGAGACACTGAGTGGCGGTTTTAAATCTGTTTTGACGGTTGGTTTCTTCTTCATAGAACGTTCCCGCTCCCAAGTTCTTGTCTTGTTCCGGGTTGAGATGCTAGACTCCAGCCTAACAGATGTAAATGATGTACATAGCGTGGGAAGGGAGAAACCGGATACTGAGGTGTTTGAAACACTGAACTGTCATAACTGTTAGGTATTAAAAGCATAATTTCTGTGCTGTTTTCTGTAAAGACACGAGCAAGAATAAAATTCATGCAAAGAGTGCTGGAAACGGACCCAGGAGCCCTCTCCAGGTGGGCCAGTTGCTTGTGTGTGTTGAGAGGTGGCCTAAAAAGTAAATCCATGCCGGGTGGTGGCTGCGGCGGCGGCGGCGGCGCAGGTGCACGCCTTTTATCCCAGCAGAGCCAGGCGGATCTCTGTGAGTTTGAGGCCAGCCTGGTCTACAGAGCGAGCTCCAGGCACCAAAACTACACAGAGAAACCCTGTCTCGAAAAACCAAAA
>CABHPH010145052.1:3401-14693 GCA_902168325.1 Peromyscus nudipes | reverse complement strand
TTTGAGGTTTGTCTGTTTAACTTGAGGGGTCTTATTATGTAGCCCAGACAAGTCTCAGCTCATGATCCTCCAGCCTCTGCCACCAGCCTTTTAGGATTACAGGTACCACACCTGGCTTAATTTTGTTCTTGTTCTATAACACAGATTTTTTTTTGGGGGGTGGGGGTTGGGAGAAACAAAAACCAAACACACCCATCAACCTTATTTTACCAGGTAAGGGGAAAGGTACTATTTTCTTCTGAGTTAGATAATAAAGACAACGGGGATGCAGCTCAGCGGTAGAGCACTTGCCTAAGATTCACAAGGCTGTAGGTTCAATTCCCAGTAACAAAACAAACCAAAGATAACAGAGACAGAGGGTCCCAAGGGTCAGTGGTCCAGGCACTGGTCACACTGTGTCCTCTCCAGGCGTCTGGTGGAAGGGGAGGGACAGGTTGAGTGGAAACACCCGGCAGGTGTGAGGCAGGAGAGTGTACCTTCAAACCGTGAAGGACAAGTCTGGAGACTTCCTCAGAAAGATCACTTTACAGTAGAGAAAAGCCACGTTTTTAATGCTTATTCTTTTTTTTTTTTTTTTTTTTAAAAAACTTCTAAAATCCAAATGGTTAATTAAAGTTAAAAAAAATCTATCACTGAAATTGAATCAGCTTTCCCGAGTCTAATAGCTGTCTCACTCCGACCCTTCACTTCTTAGATCATTCAGCTTCTCTTCAGCAAACGTCATCTGAAGTAATTTGTGAAAAATCACGGGAGAGTGCTGGGGAGACCTCAGCGTTCCCTGCAAGGCCGACCCTGGGCAGGGCCTGAGGCGGCTAGGGTGAATGTGAGGCTCCTTCCTGTCTCATCAGCCCTGCTTGTCTGCCCTGGGCACTGCAGGCCTGCCCAGAGCTTGGTTGTCCTGGTGTATCCATGTTTGGCTTTACTCCATTTTGATTCTGGTCAGTTCCCACCTTCCTCCTCCACAGAGTTTCAGAACCCAGGAGTGAAACTGCAAGAGACCATTACCCCACTGAGGTCAGATGGCTGCCAGAGCAGTCACCCCGCTCCCTCTGCCGCCCAAGGCCTCCTCTGAGGGGTCCTGGCCAGGCCCAACCTTCCTCAGGCCATCCCTGTGACATGGGTACCTTCTCGAGGCTGGGCCGATGCCCCACGCTGACAAATGTCATCCCCAGTTGCTGGCCAATGCGATAGAGCTCACTCTCCACTTCCTCTGTCAGGGCACTGGTGGCTTCGTCAAGCACTGGCGGCAGCATGCAGTGGAAAGGGATCACAGACCTGCCCTTGCCCTCTCCGTCACTCTTCCAACCCATACTCACCCTGGGGTGTGGAGGACTGACGGATACCCTGGCTTATTAGGATCCCTGCCTCAGGGAGACGACTGTCCAAGAGAGCCACACCAGGACAGAGAACACACCTGTGAGCACTGCCCAGGTCTCTCAGCTGCCTACAGCTAAATAACACTGTGCCCCAAGACTGTACAATCCAGGACGTCCATACCTGCCACACGTACATACCCCTGCCAGGCACAGCTCAGGGGATGCCCACTCATCTATGGAAGAACCCAAAGAGCTATAACCCCAACCCCTCTAACTGAGGCTGCCATGGCAGGAAGCTTAACAATGGGTATTTACATTCTCAGGACTATGCCAAAGTGCCAAGCACGGCTCATCACAGGTAAGGGACACAGGTGTGCAGAGGTGGATGTGAACACACGCTGTGAGCACCTGTGAATACACACAGCACCGAGCACGTGCATCCACGGGGTGACCTCACCTGCGTACTTTGGCTGTAGGTAGAAGAGGCGAGTGAAGGACAGTCTCTGCATCTCCCCTGGGGACAGGACATCATACCTAGGAAACGCAATGAGAAGTGAGCCCTTAAAGAGGTGACAGCTGGACTTTTTCTGAGAATAAGGTCTCGAAAGAAGCAAGTTGACTGCCGAGGTTGGCTCCGGGACAGAGGCCCTCTCGCTTAGCCACATGAGAGGTGAGACCCAAACCACACCGGAGCTACAGATCCCCAACTGGCGGACCAGCCCAACAGCCCGCTGTTGGGGTCAGGAGCCATTCTAGCCCTTTACAGGGCTGCTGGGACCCATGTCTTCATGGAGGAGCTGCCTGAAATAGCTCATCCTTACCAGTTCCAATCCACCTGCTGGTCCAGACCTCCTGTCCTCGCCACCAAGCTGGACTGTAACAGACAGAGGGCAGGAAGTCCACACAAGGTGCATCCCTGTTTTCTGTAGTCCTAGCTCCCCACCTCAAATGTCCGTGAGACGGACACCACAGTGGTGTACCACGGGGGGGGGGTGTCCCCACCTACGCTCTAGGCTGGCTGGAGTATGGGGACAAGAAAAAGCAGATAGATTCCATCAGATTTGTTATTGTTTTAAAATTTTCCACAGAGGTGAGAAAACTCAGTGGGTTGAGTGTTGGGCACACCAGCCTGCCTGGCAACCTGAGCCCTATCCCTGGAACCCACACAAAGCTAGACGGAGAGACCTCAGTTCAAAGTTGTCCTCTGACCTCCACATGAACGATGTGGCACGCACACTCACACACACACACACACCCCAGAAATGAAAATTAGATCTCTGTGGAGAGCAAGAACACAGCTCCTGACTGCCTGTGCCCCGTCCGCAGCTCCTACTGCCGACTGGCACTCCCACCCTTTGCCCCAGTCTTGGGCCCAGAAACGTCGATGGCTCTGCTGGCCAGGAGCGACCTGTGGCCATGCTCAGGTGGGCCTGAGTCCTCACAGCCCCTGTCCCACTCACCAGGCCTGCCAACTCCAAGAACCTCATGACCCTCTCATCATCAGCAGAACCTGCGGAACAGAGGCTTCCTCAGTACACCGGGGCCTCAGGCCGGCCAGAATGGAGGTCCCGCATCACAGCAAGGGCGGACTCCCCAGGACAAACCTCACGGCAGAAGGGCTGTGAAGGGAAAATTCGCTTCCCTCCTCCATTGGGTGTCTCTCCTCAGGAAAGGAAGACCGGACAAGAAGAGGACCCCAAAATAGTGAGCAGATAAAGGATAAGACCCAACCTGAAACCAACAGCCTGGCTGGACACTCTTCAGGCACAGGGGAGGCCAGTCAGGCAGAGCAGGGACAACAGTGGTAAGAAGACTCGATCGAGGAGGGACAGCTCACCTGAGTCAGGGTAGATCTCCTTCAGGGGATAGATCACCTGAAACAAGAACATCTCTGGCTAGGTCAGGGGATGAGAGACACCGAACTCAGTCCCACCCCTTAGCACTCCTAGGAACCACCCACAGAAGCCAGACCCCTCCCCACCTAAGCAGAGGTGGGAGAGAAGCCTGAGGGTCCAGCAGGAGAGCCACAGATGCAGCCAGTGGAGCAACAGCAGCCTTCACAAGTGTGTTTGGGAGGCAAGAGTCTTTGACCTCCTGAGGGCACACTCTAATGGCCAACAGACAAATGGGGTAACTGGCTAGACACCCTAGGAAGTGACTCTGGGTCCAGTCCATAAATACTGCATAGTATGTTCTCAGAAGCTGGGGGCTCCCAGGCATGAACATTTTATTGTCCCTAGCCTCCTAGGGCCTGAGGCCTGGCACACTGTTAGAAGCCCTAGATACAAGTGGACGGCATGAGGTTGGCGGAGTGGACCCCGGCCCTGCTGACCTGCTCCCGAAGTGTCCCATCAGTGAAGAATGGCTTCTGTGGCAGGAACAGCACCCCGTGGGGCCCAAAATCAGCCAGCATCTGCACTGAGCCTGCAGAGCCCACAGAAGCCTCCATTGGGAGACCTCGCAGAGAAGGGACCTGCCTTTTCTCTCCTCTCACCCGCTTCCCACCACACTGTCCCCTGGGGCCACGGCTGCATGGGAGGCGGGAGGGCTGGCTCACCCTTCATGCTCTCCCACAGGCCTCCCAGCACCCGCAGCAGGGAGGTCTTGCCGGTGCCCGTGTTGCCCGTGATGAGCAGGCTCTGCCCCTCACAGATCTTCAAGCTCAGATCCTTGATCAGGGGCTTGTCAGAGGAGGGGGCCGTGATGGAAACCCGATCAAGCAGGAAAGCTGTGTCTGATGGCTCTGTTATTGGCCACCCTGGGGCCCTAGGGCAGCAAAGGGAAGTGGAAAGAGGCCATGTGAGTAGTACCAGGAACACGCTTGGCCTAGAGGTATATCACCTTTGTCCCGGGGGCCTTCAAACTCAAGACACTGATGTCTCAGTCCCCACGCCTCAGGGTGTAAAAGCATGTGGAGATGATGCTGCTAGCTGGACCCCAGGGAGAGGGCATGCCGAGAGGCCGAGTGACAATAAACATTTAAGTAACCCTCCGTGAGCCAAGAACGATGCCTCGGGAGAAACCAAACCCACCTACTCTAACCTAGACCTTGACTTTCTAGTTGGAAGAACTGTGAGAAACTGTCATCTAAGCCAGTCTGTGGTAGAATGTCATGGAGGCCTAGGAATTAGTGTGGACATGGAGCAGGAGCACTAACCTGTGACCTACTGTGACAGGCCCTACATGACTGATCTTAAGCAGTCTTGGCACCCATGAACGGTAAATGCTGCCCCTATTGGCAGACAGAAAAATCCAGCTCCGATGGCCAAGTGACTTGCCCATGGCTACACAGCTTCATTCTAGGGTTAGTGGGGCTATTGTCTGTCTTTTTTGTTGTGGTTTGTGAAGCCCAAGACATCCTGGAACTTGCTACGTGGACAAGGGTGGCCTCCAACTCAGAGATCCTCTGCTTCCTGTGTCCTAGGATTGAAGGCATGGGTCACACTCAGCCATATTTCCATTTTTGGAATCTTACTGGGTGGCCACTGTCCAAGCATTTTCCGAGGGTGATATCTAATCTTTACTTGCGAGAAAGATTTCATTAGTATCCTTTCCAGAGATAAAGGAAAGGATACTCAGAACAGTCAAGTAACTTGCCCGTGAGATGAAACAGGGAAGCCAGGAACATTGCGGGACCCCAGACATACAGGAAAAAAGACATCTCGGGGTCTGAGGGAGGCATGAAACAAGGGGCACCCTAGGAAAGGGACAATGGTGGGGGACAGTGGCAGGCTCAGCGGAAAGAAGAAGAGGTAAGGAGGGCATTATTCAGACCTTTGTTCTTTTTTTAAAAAATAAAATATTACTTTTGTCCTGTGTGGTTTGTGCATGTGTGTATGCATGTGATGCCACAGGTCATGTCACGTGTTCCTTCTTTGAGACAGTCTCTCACTAAACCCGGAGCTCACTGTTTCCCAAGGCTGACTAGATATTGAACCCTGAGATCTGCCTGTTCCCAAACACCCTGCTCTGGTACTATAGGAACATGCTGCCAACCTGGCTTCTGTGTGGTTGCTAGAGACTTGAACTCAGATCCTCAAGCATTTTTGTTTGTTTGTTTGTTTGTTTGTTTTTCGGGACAGGGTTTCTCTGTGTAGTTTTGCGCCTTTCCTGGAACTACCCGCTCTGTAGCCCAGGCTGGCCTCGAACTCACAGAGATACGATTCGCCTGTCTCTGCCTCCCGAGTGCTGGGATTAAAGGCGTGCGCCACCACCGCCCGGCTGATCCTCAAGCACTTTACCCACTGAGACATCTCCCAACCCCTCTTCTCTTTCTTTTTTATTTATTTATTTTATATAATTTTTATTGATAAATTAATAAAATAATATGTATTTTATTTAGGCAGGGTCTCTTCATGTAGTTCGGGGTGGCCTTAAACTCAAAACAATCCTACCTCAACCTCCTAAACACTGGGATTAAAAGTGTAAGCCACCTCTTTGTTTTGTTACGGTGCCAGGCAGAAGGTGTGCACGTCGGCTTTTTCCGGCTGGAGAATGACGTCAATCTACACGAGGGTGCCAGAATGAAGGTGGCAGCCAACAGCATACACTAATAATGAATGCACTTGATACAACATGGAGACTGCTTCCACCCACTCCTTCTAACTCTGCTGCCTAGCGGGAGGGGCTCCACATTAAAACCAGCTGGTGACTACTGCATTCTTCCAACCACACTACAGCTCGGTACTCACTTGTTCAAATCCCACTCACTCTCGCCTAGGCTCTCACAGTCTTGTGATTTTCGGGACATGTCCAGCAGGGCCTCCTGAAGCTCTCCAATCCTGGGAAAGAAAGTAAGAACTAAGTCAGGATCCAGACGCCAGGTGAAAGGGAAGCTCCTCCCTGTCTCATGCCCATTACCACACGGCGGGATCTGTCCTTTTCCCACTCAGCATTTCCTGATGGCTCACACTCTGCTCACCTGTGCGTGTAACCGGCAACGTCGGAGAATGTGGTGGACAGGTCAATGAGTTGGGTGAAGCAATTGATGAGGTAGATGCACACGAAGGCATTCTGGTCAGGACGGAGAGCAGTTAGTGCAGGCCCCAGGCACTGGCCCCAGGGTAAGGGTTTATCAGAAGGGTTTACCTCACCTTGCTGACCAGGGTGCTGAGCTCCGTGGGGCTCAGGTCTCCATAGATCCCACTGAAGATAGGGATGGCAATGACAACGTAACTCAGAATGCTGCCCAGATAATCAAAGGTGTTGATACCAACTGCGGGAAACAGATTTCGTGAGACCCAGGAGATGCTCATGTCTTCTGCGGGGGACATAACCCAGGCTGGGGAGCAGGAAGCCAAGGGAGGTCACACTTCCTCCAGATCTCCATTCCCCTAGGATATCCACAGCAAAGGTTCCCCCTGGTTAATCCTTTCAGTAAATAGATCCCTGACCAGGGCAGGCAGACAGTAGAGTTGTATGCAAGTGAAGTGTTAATGGCACCATCCCCATCCTTGGGTCCCACCTCCCAGGGCCCCTCTGCCTACTGTACAGCCAGAGCTCCCTGGACATCAGCTCTCTCTGGGTTTGAAGGAGTCTCTGCAGCCTGCGGTCCGTCCTCATGTGCTCTACGAGTCCAGCTCTGGTGGAAGAGGATGAGGCGTCTATAGGACCTGCCGGGGCTCAGCAAGGCTGGGGCACCGTCACTGCCGCCATGGCCTCCTTTAGAGACCAAGCCCATGCAAACGATCTTAGCCTCAGACACTTCCTTCCATGAGCACCTACCCACAGCTTGAGTCCTGTGACCCAGTCTGTGGTCATGAACTCTGAAGTTGGCCAGACCTGGTTCCGATCCAAAACTCTGGCTGGTGTCTACTGAAATCACAGTTACTTAACACCTGTTCCTTGCTTTAAAGCTGAACTAGTGACATCTACATAGAAAGTTAGATCGTGATCTCAGAGTTCTGTTGAGGGGTGCTAAAGAGAAGCCTCAGCGCTTTTGCCCTTATAGAGGACCTGGGTTCAGTTCCCAGCACCCACATGGCAGCTCACAACTGCTTCTAACTCCAGTTCCAGGGGACCTGACTGCCTCTTCTGGCCTCAGCAGGCACCAGGCACACACATGGTGCAGATGGACGTGCAAGCAAAGCACTCATACACATACAATAAGTAAATCTTAAAAACCTTTAGCCTAGCGTAGGGGCGCACACCTGTAATGCCAGCACTTGGGAAGCAGATCTCTGTGAGCTCGAGGCCAGCCTGTTTACAGAGAGAGTTCCAGGACAACCAGGGCTACATAGGGAGGCAGTAGGGGGCTGGAGGCCTGGCTCAGTGGTTAAGAGCATTCTTCCTTTTCCAGAGGGTGCCAGTCCAATCTCAGCACCCACATGAGGCAGCTCACAACTGCCTACTTCTGGGCCCTAGTGACACCAGCACAGACACACACACACACACACACACACACACACACACACACACACACGAATAAAATAAATAAAAAATTTAAAAAAATTTAAAAAAATTCAAAGCAATTGAATTAAAAAAAAGTTCTGTTGATTTTTCTTTTTTGCTGCACAGTCTCATGCATCCAGGCCAGCCCTTAACATGCTATGTAGCCAGAATGATCCTGAATTACTGCCGGCCTCTACCTCCTCAATGGTAGGACTTCAGCCGTGTGCTACCACACCTGATTTATGTGGTGCTGGGGATTCAACCCAGGGACTCAGGCATGCCAGGCAAGCACTCTGCCAGCTGATCCACACCTCTAGCCCTAGACTTTCTGAATATAAAGCACCATGCACATGAGGGACCCTGAGTAAATAAGAGCTATTAGTATTGCTGTTGTTATTATTATTATTAATTATTATTGTTACTATTACAGTGCAGGGGGGCTAGAACTCAGGACAGTGTTCATGCTAGGTAAGTGTTCTACCACTGAGCTACACTGCCAACCTCAAGAGCTACTATGATTAAGCAAATGAAACGGAGCAGTCACTACACACCAGACTCCATGCTGGCAGTCAGCCAGTGCAATGGAACAAACAGTTCCTTTCCTTTCTTTAAGAAACTTGCAGTGGATGGCAGGTGGCCCTGCCACTAGGAACATGGAGTGTCAAGTGTGTCCTCAGGACTATGGCAACCAACAGGCGTGTCCACTAAGGGAGTCTGGGGTAGCTGCCCGGGGAGGTAACTTAAGGCTTCAAACACAGGCGGAAAAAATCCAAAAGAAAAGTTGGAGGGAAGAAGGGGACGTTTTGAATGTTGCAGAGTCGGCAGAACCCGTCTGCAGCTGTAAGAGCTACCCTGTCGGATCTCACCAGCAGAAGCTGCAGGATCCAAAGTAGATGCATCACCAGAAGCCAGCTTAGGTTCCTTTTTTTTTTTTTTGACAGAGTCTCACTATGTACCCCTGGCTGGCCTTCAACTCACGGAGGTCTATCTGCTTCTGAGTACTGGATTAAAGGTGTGAGCCGCCATGCCCTCCTGACTCATCTCAGATTCTTAGTGTTCCTGGGGTCCCCATGCAGAGGTGACTGCCTATTGCAGTAGAGAATGTCCGAAAGCAAGGGATCTATTAAATCCACCCCATGCACAGGTGATCCAGGGACTAATTCAACTTCTTTTTTTTTTTTTTTTTGCCAAATTTTTATTTATTATGTATACAGTGCACTGTCTGTATATTTGCCTGCAGGCCAGAAGAGGGCATGGATCTCATCATAGATGGTTGTGAGCCACCAAGTGGTTGCTGGGAATTGAACTCAGGACTTCTGGAAGAACAGCCAGTGCTCTTAACCTCTGAGCCATCTCTCCAGCCCCTCAACTTCTTAAATACAGCCTATGCCACCAGCCCGGACACCGACACCAGGACCTGCCCTGGTCCGGGAGGGAAGGGACTTCACAACACCCAGCAAGACACCAGGCCTGCGGCTCCAGCAAGTGGGGGGCGCAGATGTGACCTTCCGTGAGAAGCCTATCCCCCACCCCACCCCCACGCTGCAGAGACAACAGACAGGAAAAGAGACAAAGGCAGTACCTCAATCCAGATGAAGCCACCCACTCTTTATTCCTTGGCCATGTTAGACCCCACGTTAGGCCACTAAGACTAAGGAAGCCACCAGTTCCAGAAGCAGTCGCTGTGCCGGAGCACAGGGAGAAGGCTGGGGAGAGGGTCACTAAGTGCGACAAGCTCTATGGTGCCAAGATGGTTGTGGACTTCATCTTTCCTGTCCTGATACTAACTGTGGGGAGGAGGGGAACCCCCTCCACTAGACTCACCTGTAGAAAGCTGCAGGCTCGGCATTCACTCGAATCTGCATGTGCTTGAACCTGGGCAGACAGAAGGGAAACGTGTGCTGAGGCCGGGAGCCCTGGATGGAGCGGAAGCCCACTCCACACTCCCTCAACACTGTGGCTGCCTGTCCCTGGACTGTTACAAGGGTAAAAACCCCCGGGGCTTGGGTGGAGCAGCAGGAGCTGTACAAACAGCGTTGACCTCAGCTCGGTGCGGACTTCAGCTTTCTGGGATGGGACCTCCTCCCTGAGGCCTAGCTTAACCAAGGCAAGAAGCACAGGGCAGGGGGCAGGCGGTAGACCAACTACTGGCCCAACAGACTGGGCAATCAGACCATGAGCTTGTGAGAAAGCCCCCAGAAGATGCTGGTGATGGCCAACCCACACCTTTCTTACTGCTTCACATGCAAGATGTCCTTAATTCTCACAGCTCTCTCCATGGACAAGTACATCGTTCACTTCAGAGACGAGAGAACGGAAATCTCAAGGGGCATATGACACCCGTGTCCCCCACGAGATCACACATGGCGAGTAGCTGGCACAGCAGCTACCCTGCCCCTCAATCTCAACCAAGAAGACACACCGAAAATCCCCCTCCAGCTTCTCCTGCTGTACCAGCTTCGTCACGATGGGCCCCATCAAAGTTTTGTTCACCATGGTTCCCAGGAGGAAATATCCAAAGATGCTCACAGGCCCAAGCCAGCCTGTGCTGAAAGGCAGAGAGAAAGGGAGGGTGAGAGAGGAAGTGGGGTGCCACATCACAGATAGCACTGCGAACCTCCTTCCTGCCTCATCCCTCTCAGGTAGGCACTGTGACATCTGACACCTGGCTAAAGCTATGGAGCCAGGGTCCCTGACAGTGACATACCGGGTAACAGGACCAAAGAAGGTGAAAGGGTCATGAGCACGTGAGCTAGGAAGGCTCCCTGGGGTGCGGGTGGGAAAGATGAGCCTCCCTTGGACCCTGCCCTGCCCTGGGTGTGGGAGGCTCTGGGTAAACACCAGGCTGGGGAGGAGGGCCCCTGGAGGGAGAGGCTGCACCTTTGGAAGCACTGGTATGTGTAGTAGGCCAGAGTGAAGGGGGAGATGATCAGCTTGCTGGTCATGCTGCTGAGTTGCCGGCAGAACCGCTCCACATCCTGGCTGATGCGCTGGTCCCTACAGCCAAGGACAGAGGGGCTGAGCCCAGCGAGCGGGGAACCTCTACTTCTAACCCTGACTTAGATGGACCCAAATAGTCAAATAGTCCTTAGACTCTAGCCAGGATTCTAGACAGCTGTCTCATTTTACCCTACATGGGAGGGGGGAAAAAAAGCTATCTGAAGATCCAAGGAAAATCTGAGGCTAGAGCTGTTTTCCTGCATGGTTGGGAACATGGTCTCCTTAATCTCAATCCTCCCGTATCTCTCTATGGACCTGAGGTTACTCCAGGTCAGGAGCTGGTTGTGACAGCTTCACCAGGGCTGAGTCATCATGAAGAGGCCATCTTCTCAGGCCCTTCACTGAGAAGCTCAGCCTGAGATGAGGAAAAGTCACCCCGGGTAGGCAGCACCTGCTGTGACGTGGTGAATGGGGAAGGCCTGAGTGTGAGGGGGAGATCCCACAGGTCTTGTCTCACCACTGGGGCCACACTGACTCCTATTCCCAGTGAGAGACATGAGCCGGGACAGGTCGCTCACAATCCCTCACCTCTAAAATTACAGCTTACACTGAAATACTTGATGTCGGGTCTTAGTTCACCCTCACT
>CABHPH010145051.1:0-16169 GCA_902168325.1 Peromyscus nudipes | reverse complement strand
TCCGCCTGCCTCTGCCTCCCGAGTGCTGGGATTAAAGGTGTGCACCACCAATGCCCGGCTTATTTGTTTTTAATAATTTCAGAGCTTGCATAACACAGGTCATATAAGTTCTCTGTAGTCTTTTAGAACACGTTCTATATTTGTATTCAGTAATAAAAATACTTAGAGAATTTATCCCATCACTACCTAATGGTAATATTTTGTAATGTATGAATACCCATTCTATTATATGTATGTAATTTATAAGTCCACTTTACATTCATTAGATGATCCACTATGTTTATCTGTTCCAAGTTTTGTCATTATTCCTATGTGCTAAAAAAGGCAAATGGTGTGTGTAGCACACAGTCCATATGTGTGTGTTGTACTTAGTAAAAATGATTAGAGATAAACCCACTCCTGTTCTCTTCTTTGATTTTCTTTAATTAAATGTAGCTCAAAATTTGGGGAGTGGCACAAAACTGTTCATTTCCTTCAAAAATCATTCAGACACTCAAAATCTATGTTAGTGTTTTTAAAGATAAAGTCTCCAATATCATATATCACATTTATTATTTTAGTCGCAAATTTTCGCACTTCATCATCGAACCAAGAATACTGTCATCTTGTGAAAAGATAGCGAAATTGCCTACGCTGGTGAGATTTGTAAATTGGAGCCGAGTGTGAAGGTAACGGGATGAGAAAAGCACAATAACTAACCCAGAGTTCAATATAAGATTGACACCTTAGCCAAGACGTGTGTGAAAGGCTGCTAACACAACTGAAGATGCAAAATTCAAGACAAAGAGAGGTTTATTACTTTCTCAGTTACATGGCTAACAGCAGTTTCTGAAAATGGGAAACAACCTGTCTCATGACAAAATTTAAGGTGGTTTTTAGTACCTTCAAAGATGAGACAGACCTCTTTTATCCTGAAAAACAGACTCATGGAGAAACTCAAAGAGCCTGCCGTTTTATGCCTGTTTAAGGTGAATGGAAGGAGTTTAATAACCACAAATGTGAAGGCAAATATAGTATACATGGCTTTGATCTCAGTGTCTGGACTCAGTGAGCATCCAGAGAGATTTTCATTGAATAAATGCCTATGGGGGAGTAAGCAAGACATTTGGTGAGGAAAAGGTCCTTTTTCAAGCCTGATGACCCAAGTATCATCATTTATTCTCACATGATGGAAGGAGAGAACTATGTATCCTCTGATCCCGACACACCATGGTATGTGTGTTCCCTGCACACACACACACACACACACACACACACACACAATAAATGTAATTAAAACTTATTCAAATGAAATAGATACTTCTTCAATTATCCTGTCTATAGCAATGAACACAGTTCTCAACTGTAGGGTGTTCACTTGGAAGTTGGCATAATCTTCATGGCTAAAACATATTATCGATTTAAATATTTCAAATTATGTTTTTAAAGTAAATCTTTAAGCTGATACACAGAAAAGGTAAAAGTTATATAGATAATTCTTGTCTAAGATATGATCTCTTCTCTGATTAACAGAGAAGCCCTCAGGCCTGGCACTTTGGTCACAATTAACTAATTCTATAGATACATATTTACAATTCAGTTTGTATTTTACATTACAGGCCACTCTTGGCTAAATACTCACGGATTTCACTTTGAGAATCTGTGACATTGCTCTAACATCATAGTATAAATGTAGATTCAGGGTCCCCCAACATGTACCCTCCATTAATTCTCACCCTTCCTTGGAAACAGTGATACAAACCTTTCCATGGTTTTCCATTTCTAGAAGGTCAGAAGTCACACAGCATCAATTTTCAGTTACTGTCTCATTTGGGTTCCTCTATATTTTTCATGGTTTGGTAACTGTTATTGCATATAGTGTTTATTTATCCATTCACCTAATAAATAACACCTTAACAACTTCAAAGTTTGGATAAATATGGATAAATTTACTATAAGCATCTGTTGTTTCAAATAATTTTAACACATCCTGAAGAGTGTGATTGTTTGATGCCGTGGTAAAAGTATGTCTAGTTTTGTAAGAAATGGCCAAATAGTTTTCTAAATTAGCTGTACCATCCTGTCATTCCCATCAGAGATGTCTGAAGGTTCCAGTTGCTCTCATCCTTACTTCCATGTGGTATCAGTGTTTTGGACTTGGGTCACTCTGGAAAGCATGCCGTGGTATTTCAGTGTCACTGAGTTTGCATTTCTACAATGACATATTATATGGAACATCTTCACATGTATTTATCTACCAGCTGCATATATTTTTTTGCAAAATGCCTGCTTAGAACCTTGGCACTTTTGACATTCCCATGTTTGTTGTGTGTGTTTTTTATATGAATTCTTCTATATAACAGTGTATATTAGAGTGGCCTCTAGAGCCACAGTCACCTGCTTGCCTTAGCTTTCTGAGTGTTATGATGACAAGCATAAACCTCCAGGCCTGGTTTTGGTGCATTTATCTGCAGGTTGTGTTTTATTTATTTATTTGCATTGGTTAGCAGTCCATTATCAATTTGTGTCTTGAAAATATTTTCAACTTCCCTTTTAATCTTGTTATTGTCTTTTATAAGCAAGAAGATTTGTGAGTTTTGTCCAGCATATTAACTTTTTCCCTCATGAATTACACCTGCTGTACTCAATCTAAAGGATATTTGCAATGCTTTAATTTGCCTAAGTTTTCCTTTAGTTTGTCTTTGCAGTTTCCAGAGCATTTTTGTCTAAAATCAAAGCATATGATCTGCTTTGAATTAACTTACGTGAAGGGGATAACTTTAGTGACTAGATTCATGCTGTTGAATATTCCAGTGGGGTGTGTGTGTGTGTGTGTGTGTGTGTGTGTAAAGGGAGTTTTGAAATAATGTTAGCCAAATCCCTTCATTCTCGACCCTGCTTTCTATTTTTTTCATGGCATTGGGCCTGCCCTAAAGCCTCTGGTGAAGTCGTCAAAAAAGCATCAAGAAGTTTATCTGGCACCAGTCACACCAATACGTCAAAATTAAGTCACTGTCAGAACCCAGAGGTATCATCAACAGGGAGTGGAAAAATTCTAAGACCCAGACCTGACACCCGGCATGGGTTATGGAGCAACAAGAAAACCAAGCACATGCTGCCCTGTGGCTTCTGGAAATTCCTGGTCCATATGTCAAGGAGCTGGAAGTGCTGCCGATGTGAAATAAATCTTTCTGTGCTGAAGATGCTTTTTCCAGGAACCTCAAAGCTACCATAGAAAGAGAAGCACTGCTGGCCCTCAGAGTCACCAACCTCAGCACCAGACTGTGCAGTATAAGAAATGAGTAGATGGATCACATGCATGTTTTATTTGTGCTTAAACAAAAGCACAAAAACTTGAAAAAATCTGGCATATATTCTGCTTAGTTATGAGTTTTGTTCTTTTAATTCATGTTTTAATTTGCAAGTGGTGGTTGAAGATTTGAGAAACTTGTCTATCAGATATTTTATTTTGTCTGGTTTGGGTACTAAGCTAATGTTTTATTCACAGAGTGATTTAAGAAAACATGTTTTCTTTTATGTCACCTCCAAGGCTGTTCTACCAAATATGCCTGGCTATCTTCCATAACCATAAAATTAGAAGTGTTCAATCACTTCAAATGTTATGATGTCTCATATCTACTTAAAAATCAATTCTTTTGTCTTTATCTTAATTTCATATCATGTTTACTCTACTTACCATAAAATCGCATACTTATACCTTCACTCTATCTGATTGTCATATATTATTTTCTTTCTTCTGTGCAGTGGAGAAAACATTTTCCACAATAATTTAATATTTTAGTGAAACTGGTTGTTAAACTCTGTTCATTTTTGTACACCAAATGAGATTTATGATTCCACTCACTTCTGAAGATGATCTTTAGGCTTACATCTCATTACTCCATCAAGTGCACCTTGTTAAGTTGCAGACGATGAAGTTCAGTATAGTAAATAATATCACACTTTAACGAAATTATTGGTTCGGATCCTCAAACTAGATATCTTAGAATCACATCCCCTCATACAGTACAGTACTGTTAATTTTCTACCTGTTGATGTTTTAAAACCTCAGTCTTCTAAATGATCACACAGTCTGTGAGTCATATATCCATTTTTGATTAAACTGAATTATGTTTTATGAATGTCATGATATTGTGACTAAGATTCTGTCCATGAGCTTCTGTTTTTTTCTGAGAGATACCTAGAGGAAGAACAGTGCAAAACTCATTTAAATTTCTCAGGGTCCAGTTCTACAGGGTTATAAAATTAAGGGACTGGAAGACTTGCTACTAAATTTATATATCTTTTTTTTTTTACCTTTTTAGAGCTTTATTGGGAGAGGGGATAGAGAAAGAGGGAGAGAGAGAGAGAGGACAGAAGGAAGGAAGGAGCAGAAAGGAAAGAGAGAAATTTATATATCTTAACCTCAACTAAATAATCAGTGGTACCTGATGAGAAATCTCATCATATTTAATAGTATAATTATTGTTATTGAAGGGAAGAGTAGTTAAAATTTGTGTATGTCAAGCATAGCTTTAAATATTTAGTTTATCTGATTTCATAATCAGAAATAAAATAAATTAAGGACTATTTTCCCCCTTTGTTAAGCATTTTAAAATTTTGTCTCCAGAATTAGTTAACCTGATAAAATTTACAGCTACTATCCATGTATCCATGGAGCCAAAATTCATGAACCAGCTTTTCATGTAAATTAACATTTATAACTAGCTCATCAAAATGCATTTCTTAAGTAACTTACTTATTCTTTCACATTGCCAATACTGAAGGAAGTCACCTAACAAATTTTATTGTGTTGCAACAAAAAGTCAAGCCAACACTCCTGATTTCATTGTTTTAAAATTCTAAGCTTTACTAATAAAAACATAGCAATCATTAATATTTATAAACACCATACCTTATAGTCTTAAAATAGAAACATTGGGAATGGTCCTTGATTTTTAAATAAACCTATGTGATGAGGAAAATTAGATAGACCGAGAGAAAACAAGAGAAGTATGCCTGAACACAACTGGAACCGTGGCCATGAGTAGTGTACATATTCACGTGGATGATCAGACCCATATCTGGCTCTCTGTGGAACAAAATTACTGATACTACTTAAGTTACTAATATTAATCTTGCTTCATCAGCATTTTCCCATTCTGTGCCTACCATGGTCACATTCACTATAGACAGAGATATTCAGCCAATGAAATGTTTTATTTCGAGACCAAAAGTGAAAGAATGAGAGGTCAGATCCTGTCATTGCTTTGAACACTAGACTGGAGAACGGACTTCGCAATATACCTACAACCATTTCCTGATAATGGAACTCACAACTGCTAATTTTAACTGAACTGGATTGTCAGCCTTGAGTGAACAGGGCTTAGGGTGGAAACACTAGCAATGGGACAGGTATAGCCTTTCTGTGTTTTAAAACTTTCCTATACTAATAAGTTATTTTGATGAAATGACACAAACCACAGTCAGCTGGGAAGAGTAAATGTCAACTGAAGAACTGCCTCCCTCAGATTGGCCAGTGGACATGTCTGTGTGGCATTATATTAATTGCCAATTGATAGAGGAGGATCCAGCTGACTGTGGGCTGTGTCATTTTTAGACAGGTGAGCCTGAGCTGATTAACAAAAGTAGTTGTGTGACGCAGAGGAAACATGCCAGGAATCAATTTTCCTCTAAGACATTTTCTTCAGGTTGTACCTCTGGATTTCTGTCTTAGGTTTCTGCACTGACATTCTTCAGTGATGAATCAAATTCCTGGAAACGTAAAGTAAAATGGACCCCTTCCCCTCAGAGCTGCTTTTGGTCTTGGTGTTTACTGCAGGAACAAAAGGCAAGCCAGGGCAATAATTGTTGCCATGAGTAGTGTTGTGACAGACCTCACACTTTTAGTTTTGTGCTGATTGTGTTGGCTTTTGAAACTTTCAACTGGAAAAGCCATCAGTGCTGAGTTTAATGAGCTTCTCTATAGGAAGAAAAGGGTGCTGAAAGAATTGCAGATGATCCAGAGGGGAATTTGAGAGTCTCTGAAAGACTCCATCAGGACTGTTCACGTGATGTATTTGAATTAATACTCTGTGGAAGTGAAAACTTTGCTTTGCTGGGTCAATAGAAGATGGCTAGTCAGAGCTGAAAAATCAGCTGTGATAAAAAAAGACTAGTATGACTGGATAAAAAATCTTTTTGGAAGTGTTTCCTCAAGGTTAGCTGTGGTCCAGTGGGTGGCTAGAACTTCACAGGAAGTTGGCAACAAAAATTGGAAGATAATGTGTAAGTCTGTCCCCACATGGTATTAAAAGCGTGAAGGAGTCACGGAGAGAAGTTGAAGATTGGAAGCATTTGCCTGATTCAGAGTCCCTGAAGAGAAGCCAGAGGCCATTGTTGAAGACGCAGCCTCAGTTGCAGTGGAGGCACCAGGATATTGGAGAGGCTGGGACCCTGGGATGACCAACAGTAACAGAGGAAGCTGAGGAGTGGAACCTACTTGAGAAAAACAACGTGTGCTGCAAGATGCAGAACCTTAGAAGTGGAGCTCCTCAAATACTTTAGAGTCAAGAGGCTCATGAATGAGTCCAGGATATCATAAACTAGGTTGTTTACACAGTTGAAGTTTCATTTTGTTTTGATCTAATTGGTAACTGTGCTCTGACTCTTGCCTCTTGGAATAAGAAAAGTCCATTTTTATTTCAGATTTTATAGGCACACACAGTTAAGAGACTGTATTTTTTTTTTAAAGAATTTGACTTCTAAAGTTTTGAACATTTTCAAGGTTCCCAGAGTCTTTTAAGTTTGGTTTATTTTTTATATCATGATGTTGACACGAATCTTAGGGGCAAATAGGAATGGCAAGTTATGGTTTAATAATGACGTGTATGGATATCAAGTTGGCATGGGATCAACTGTGCTACTTACATTTTGTCAATGTAAAAAAAAAAAAAAAAAAAAAAAAAAAAAAACAACAAGAAAAAACCCTAGTGTCATGTGGGAAGAGTAAACACCAAAGAAGACTTACCTCTGTCACATTGGTTGGTGGACATATCTGAGGTGCATTTTCTTAATTGCTAAATGATGTGGGTGGGCAGTCTCTCTGTTGATGGTATCAGTCCTAGGTAGTTGGGGCTGGGATGTATGGGAAAAGGACTTGAGTAAGCCATACTGAGCAAGCCAGTGAGCAGTGCTCCTCCATTTGATTTTATTTCAAACCCCTACCTTGAGTTTCTACATGGGCTTCCCTGGAGGATGGATTATAACTTCTAAGGGCAGGAAAAATCCTTACTCTCCACATTGGTTTTGGCCAGTGTTTTATCAGAGCAGTAGAAACTATACCAGGACACCCTCTATGCTTCAGTTTCTGAACTTTTACAGATGAAGTTATAGCTGAGATTATGGCTCAGTAGTGGAGTTCTTGCCTAGTATGTGCAAGGCCCAGTCTCCAGTACTGAGCAAAGAAGAATATAAAGAAAAAGTAATGTGCAGGATGACTACTTAATACTAAATTTTAAGTTATGGAAAATTAAATAAGCTCATATTAAGAATGTAAACAGCCATTTCCTTGCTTTGTAGCGTAATTTAAAATGTACTATTTATTATTTGTATTAAGCATTATAGCATTGATTATAGAATCTTACCAGATTTTATATATGCTATATTGCTGAACTTGATAATGGATAATTATATTATTTATTGTCTTGTTAGCTGCTCTTATAAACACAGTATCCTTTCAAACTTTAACACAGGTGCTTTCTTGTTAGATTTTGGAAAATAAAGACATATGTAGGGTACTACATATGCTCCAGTAATGTGTGGGATTGAGTTTTGATGACTGACTTACACTTTTTTGGCTGCTGTGCTGTATGTAGACTAGGGTAGAAGAGTAATCTTTCAAGAAACAGCATCACATCTTCTCAAAAAAAAAAGAAACATCCTAAATGAAAAACCATAAACCATCCAAATGTGAGGGTTTCCTATTGTCTTCATTGCAATTGTGTGCATTGACCAACCACCGAGGTTTTGGGGACTCTATTGTGAATTCCATATTTTTTGGATCTTGGATATTAAATGGTAACAACAATTTTATTATGACCAAAGCTAAATATCAATGGTGATACTATTTGATCTTGTTATATAAGGGTTAGATGGGGAGAATACATGCAACTGGTGGCATTTTATTTGTACTATTGTTGTTTCTTTCATACATACATACATACACACACACACACACACACACACACACACACACACACACACACATATATATATATATATATATATAATTCTCACAAGATTTTTAAATCAGAAGGTGAAATAAACTGATTTAGTCTGGAAGAACTTGCTCATTGTAGAGTAGATAGTACAACCTGTGAAACAATCTTTGTTGTAGTGTCTCATCTTTCAGCTAACCACCAAGGTAATTATAAAGATAAGAAAATGATCACTATACAGAAAATTGATTGGTGGTACTCTCAATTGCTGTGGATAGTGCTCTGTATCAATAAACACTGATTGGCCGGTAGCCAGACAGGAAGTATAGGCGGGACTAACAGAGAAGAGAATTGAGGAAGGAGGAAGGATCGGGGAGACTGCCTGGAGCCGCTGCCAGGACAAGGAAGATGTAAAGTACCGGTAAGCCACGAGCCATGTGGCAAAGTAGAGATTAATAGAAATGGGCTAAATATAAGAGTAAGAGCTAGACAATGATAGGCCTGAGCTAATGGCCAAGCAGTTTAAATAATGTAAGCGTCTGCGTGTTTATTTTATAAGTGGGTTCCGGGACTGGAGGGACTTGGGAGCTGGAGAGAAATTCTCCAGCAACACTCATATCCATGGAGGGTTAAAATTAATGTTGTTTTTCTTGCATGTCTAGAAATGAAACAAGAACCCATCTTCTCATTTGTCTCAACTCCTACTCACTCCAAACACATTTTACTAAATATTTCAAGTCAATTGAGACAGTCCTGTTCTTTCTTGGTTGGAGGATATGGGGAAGTAAGGACATAAGTAAATAGAACGGGTCCTCTTCCACTGTGTCTGAGTAGACAGGAAGAATATCAGTCTGATGGGAAAAAAAAAACAGGTTGTTCTGTAAACCTTGAGAGTAATTACAGAATTTTATCATAGTTGATTAGACTGTGATAAAATGTATAGTTCAGTAGATGTGGTCATATATTCTGGAAATTACCAGCACCCATTTATATGGAACCTGTACTACTTGTTTTAATTAACTGAAATCATCTGCTTGGAATTATGCTCTCAATGTAGCTCACATTTCAATCTCCATAAATTCTCTGCTTCACTCTGTAGAATGCAAATGGGTCCGCTGTCACCTCACGGAATATCTAATGGCATCAAGCAATGGCAAGGTATGGAGTGCTTCCCAATCACACATCCGTGGGAAATGTTATATTAACAAGATTTGCCATGATGATTTAAACCAAAACAAACAAATACGTGCATTAACACTGAATTTGCCACCTCTTCCTTCCTAAATACTGTTATTTGCATCTTAGATGGCTGACTTGACCAAAGAAAAATATATTTTGTCTATATGTATATGAAAATAATACTTGATTATCTTTTATAAAATTTTAAGTGAAATCAGTAGTATTATCATTAAAATACTGTTGAATATTCTACAATAAAATCTCAGATGTGTTTATTCAGAAAATAATATTAGTATATGCATATTTTGCTATACTACCCTTGTGACAATCTTGTACTTTATATTATTTCTTCCTTAAGAAGCAGAAATAAACTGTTGTACAAGTGGTTCAATTGGTAAAATGCCTGCCTCAAAACCATGGGGAACGAAAGACAATCTTCAGTACACCCTTCCCACCCTGACACATTCATACAAGAGTCAGAGTACTAGTGGTGTGTACTTGCAATCTCAATGTTAGGGCAGAGAGAAAAGGATCCTAGAGACTCAATGGTCAGCCAACTTAGGTGACTTGGAAAGCTCTGAGTCAATGTGTGCGTGCATGCATGTGTGCGTGCGTGTGTGTGCGTGCGTGTGTGTGTGTGTGTGTGTGTGTGTGTGTGTGTGTGTGTGTTTCACATGTACATGCAGGAACAGGAAACAGAGATCCATGTAACCATGAACATACATACCTACACATATGCACAAAGTTGAAATGAAATGTACCACATTCTCATCATTTAAACGTTAAATGACAAGTATATTGTATTATGTTATATTGGAAAGTGTATTATATTTGAGATGCAAATTGGAATTATAAAGTACTTTAAGGATTGCATGATATTGAGCCTTTGGAAGACTCTACTGGAATAAAGCAAGCCAGTATGCTAAGTGTCAAAATACCTTTAAAGTTTTAGTGAGTAAAGTTTACAATAGGTGGATTACAAAGTAGTTATTTGATATTTATTGTGCGCCCTGTCTACCAGATATGTAATGAAGTTACTACATTGAAGGTTTTGTTGTTTTTAATTTTTGAAACAAAGTAAAATATCAAAACTTAATAGTCTCTGCATGAAACATAGTCTAATTTTATTATGACTGTAACCTTTCCATGGGTAGTTCTTTGTAAACAGTAGGTACTTAACAAATATTATTGGTTAGTTATGCAATTAAATTAGTAGTACACATTCTTGTTTCTTGTGCTTTTGGCAAACAGACTAAGAGAACGCAATGAGCTAATTTTATCACATGGGTGAGCACAGAGAGTGTTTAATTCAGTCCAATGTTCTTTCCAAATGGTTTAATATTTCCTTGAATTGAGTTTCTTCCTATGCTCAAGCAGAAAGAGATTCTCTCTGGGAATAAAGTGCTCATCCATGTGATGAAAATTAACTCCTCCAGGGAGTTAATGGTAAATTATTTCTTCTATGGTACAAAAGTGAATCAGATAGCGAATTGATTGTGCCCTGGAGTATAACCCAATGCAAACTACATTTGTTTAATGTTGTGGGAAGACAGTGTATACATTCTTCCTTGACAGTTATCTTAGTGTATTCTGCTCTTTGTTTTCCCCTCATGTGGCTTACATTTTCGCATGTTCGTGTAATGAAAAGTGTGAATTTATTTAGGAAAACTACTGATATCTATCATAGCATTTCCACCTGTCTTGCAGGTTCAGCTCTGACATTTTTCCAGCCTCAAAATCCTTCTGAAATACTCAGGCAGTGTAATGGTTTGAAACCAACCATGGTGGTCTCATCTTACTTTTAAATAGGTGGTGGAAATGTGCCTACAGGACCACTATGACAGATCAGATGTGGGAATTCTGTTGAGGTTAGTTCTTTGTGAGATTTTACTAACTGATAAATCAGGATATAAGTTATTTAGTGTTTTATTTTTTTCTGCCACAAGATGCCTATATCTCTAGTTGTAGCCCATCTTATCACCCTAAGCAGAAACAGACTGACTATACAGTCAAGAATGAAGATCTTGGAGTATAGATGTGGCTGTATATATGTCCTTAACTCTTTGATAGTGCCAATTTCTATCTGTAAACTTAAACTGTGACTAATAGGAGGAATATGTGACAATGTGAGGAATGTTCTGGCATACTTTAAAACCAAATACAGGGAGAATTTTTAGATAAGTGCAGACAGATAAAAAAACTTGCTCAGATCCTATCTTACACCATAGGGAATCATTACATGAAAAAAATGATTTGATTTTATCTAAACAAGATTGTATAGAAAGACTTTCTTGCCATCCAAAGGCATTCAACAATGAATATGTTTTTTCTACAATCCCTCAAAAGACCTTGTGGGAAATTATTTAGTATTTTTATTATTTCATTAATTTAGAGCTCCCACGTGAAGTCCAATTTACTTTTTTAAATTGAAGAATATATTTATTTCTAATGAATGAAAAGGTTGAATTAGGGATTAAAAGTTCTCCAATCCCAAGGAAGAACAAATTCAATTGCAAAACATAGTAGAAATGTTTATTAGGCCTTACTAATGAGAGAAGATGAAAAATCTCTACAATGGAGTCTCATGAAGAAATAGTGACTTTATTGTCTCTACCTTGAAGAAAAGTATAAACAAGGTGGTGCATCACAATATAACACACATTGATTTATGTGTGAATAAACTCCCTTATATGGTGAAGAAATCAATGGAGAATATTTTAAAAGACAGAAAACTATGTGCTTGGATACTTCTACAGAGAGATCATTTTACATTTCAGTAGCACTTGAGGAAATAATGCATACTCTCAATAGTTATTTAAACATCATGAGTTAATTTTAAGAAATAGTCCCCAGTTAATATCAGATGGGACTAATATCACACTGACATTTCAAATTGAGAAAAGCACATTTCAATTCCTAAAAAGAGTGAAACATTTGTCAGAACATCTGGTCATTTCAGATGAAAAATATGAAAGATTTACCATGTCTTTTATATTAAAAGTCACAGACAATTTGTGGGAAGAAACAAAAGAATGACTTGTCTGCTTTTACAAACTTAGTTTCACTTAAATAATTAGTTGTGACTTGTGCACGGTTTCAGTTTGCATTAGTGTCAACAGGATTGCCCAGGAAAATGTGAAGTTACTAAAGTTATTCTAAACAGTTATAAAAAATGAATAGCATTAACAATTTACTTTTACCTATTTAGAAAAAATAAGTATGTATGTATTGTGTTTTCTCCTTAAAATAAAACATTTTTATCTTTCATTGCCCCTGGCTGTGTGAACTATTAATATATTTGGAAGATAATTTGCATAATGATGTTGAAGGGCTTAATAGCAATGATGATTTTAATCTATATGAAATGTCTATGATATATGAAAAGCTTCTTTTTATTGTCAGAAAGTATTATTAGGGCACACAATCTAATCAATACGATCATAGTAATACACGAGTAGCTGATTCTTGATGGTTCGCATTTCACAAATTCCTATGATGAATTGGCCAGTGACTCTTTGGAGACGAATTGCTTTAAAAATAAAGTCCATTGTGATGATTTGTCTTCAAATTGGTTTTCTTCAATTTGTTGCACCTGTTTTAGTTATAGGCATTTTAGCTACAATCCTGTAAAAAGATGTCTGCAGAGAACTTTGCTTTTTTTAATCCTGTTTGTGATCTGTCATAATCATTTCCTCATCCTACATTTCTAGATAACTAATAAGGAGAGAAGGACGAGTTGAGAGTTCTTTGGCATGATTTTCCATCATTATACAAATCTATAATATATATGTAACATCAGACTCTCATATCCTGATGATATATGTAGAGTCTGATAATTTGATATTAATTAAAATAATTAATCAACTAATTTAATGTGAAAATGCTAATTTCCTTCTTCAATAATTTATGTCGTAGGCTTCTGTAAGTGCATTCCTTTAAAATGAACCTTCTGAGGAAACTATGTCTTCTACTTACATCTGTAACTAACTCTTCATTAGTTGCAGGAATCATTCTGTTCCTGGCTTTAGTTTGGTCATGTACTAAATGAATATGAAGAATGATATAAAATAAATGAGTCAATGTATGTATAGTGACTAGCACAACATTATACACACACAGAGAGACACATAAAATACATTAAGTACTTATATATTTTTAATTATGCAACATTTCTAGTTTTTGATGAATAAATTCTACTTATTCACTCAGAATGTGTGTCTTTTGCATTTTAAAGTATCGCTGAAGTCTTTTGTGTCATCTGTGTGCTCCAGAACTGACTGAAAGAGTTAATGACTATATTATTACATGTAAGTGGTATATGTCTATGTACATTCATTTATGGTTTTAAACACAAATAGCTCTAACACAACCTCAGACTTACTTTCAACATTTTCAATCAGGTTTGCTAAGACTAAGTCCATCCATGATTGGAAGCTTAGACTACAGGGATGAAACAGTGTTTCTAGGCATTGCTGGACCACAGTACTCTGTTGATAGAAGTTTCTCCAGTTCTTCCTCTCCCCCAGGTCCAGATAAATCTCTTCTACCCATAGTCCTGCAGCTACTTATAAAATAATTACTCAGAGGCTTATATTAATTACAAACTGTATGGCCTAGAGCTTCAGCTTTTGGCTAGCTAACTCTTTTACCTTAAACTAACCCATTCCTATTAATCTGTATGTTGCCACATGGTTGTGGAGTTACCGGTCTGATGGCATCCTTTTGCTCCTTCAGTGGTGGGCTTGTGTCTCTCCTAACTACACTCTTCTTCTCTCTGTATCTCTGCTTGGCTTTCCCACCTGGCTATAAGCTTTCTTGCCATAGGCAAAAACAGCTTTACTTATTATCCAATGAGAGCCATACATATTCACAGCATACAGAAAGACATCTCACAGCCAGCAATCATGAAGTCCAGAACCTATGATTGCCTTCACTCAACATTGAGTGTAGAGGATAGACTCGGCCTTCAAAATTAGATGGGGCGATTGACAATTCATAGATATGTGGGGAGGGGGAGTCAGTTATCTTTAGTGGTATCTTCCCTGGAAGGCTGACCATGATCCAGAGCATGTCAGCCATATCCATGCAACACCAACTGAACTATGGTTAATAATAATAATAATAATAATAATAATAATAATTTTTAAAAGTGTATAAAGTTAGAAATGGTAGGGTGTGAGGGTGCATGTGAAAGGAGTTAAGGTGAAGAGTGGTGGTAAATATGATATAAATAGCACTGTATATGTGCATGTGAATTGAATTTAGTAAACTCACATAGATAGTATATCTTTTCCTTATATTTATTTAAATGCACTGTGGAATATCTTATGGAAGATTTGTTTTTCATGAAGATAGTATTTAGATATTTTTAATATAAAATCTAGATACGACTTTAAGTGATTGACACAGAACTACTGAGTGAAGTTGCTCTAGAACCTGAGATCATTGTAGTGTCTACTAGTTGCTCCTACTTCACAACATTAAGACAAATGTGGTCATAAAGTAAGCTCTATGAAGCATCAATGAATGCTTCATGAGTTCATTTGAAATGAAGGTTCCCTGGCTTTCTTGTCTCATGCTATGACACTTCTATGATTCTTCCCTGATATTTCACTTGAGATTATGTTTCATTTCAAAAAGAAGTTAAGTGTCCCTGGAAAATATGACTTATAGATATTACAGGAGAAATAGCACTGTGCAAATATAATTGCATTAGTGAAATAATAACTTTAAGAGATAAGCCACTTTCATTGAAATTGACAGAGAGATTCCTACAGTGAATATTTACAACCTATACATTAATTTGGACACTACGGTCTTTTTATGGTTTATAAGGATAACGGTAGTTGTATCTTCTTGTCAGGCCACAAGCCCACAAATAATGACATGGCCACTTATTATCAACTATGAAGACTTGGCCTTAATTTAGGCTTTTTTAAAAACTAGCTCTTATAACTTAGCTAACATGTTTCTATTAAGCTGGGTTCTATCACATGGCTCAGTGAGCTTTCCTCAGTCCTGTATGTCCCAGTTATCATCTCCCACACTCCTAAATTTACCCCTCTGAATTTTTCTCTCTGCTTGGAAGTCTCACCAATTCTCTCCTTCCTGGCTATTGGCCATTCAGCTTTTTGTTTCACAAATCACAACAACACATCTTTACACAGTGTACAAATATCCCACAACTCTTTTGCTTACATACAAAATATATAAATACAACTCAAAAAAAGTTACTTCTAAGACTTACCTGTCATGTTAAAAAAACAGTTCCTAGTGCTTTGGTACATGTCTAGAAGATTCTAGTGTTTTGGAGGAGTTTAGTATTTTATTCATATTTTTGAATGAATGCACAAATGAACTTTTTAAACTTACCCACAAATACACATTTAAGGCAAAAAATAATATGATTTCAGATTGAAATTGATTACATGGATGTTTTCCAAGTACATCTGACTGTTGCTTAAATTGAGATAAAAATATCAGAATTCTTTCTAGTTTCCTGCATAGGACAAATCAAACTGTTTTATTTTTTGTTAGTAGAATTTTCTCTGCATTTACCCCAACAGGAGGTGTTAAACACCATTCAAAGTTTACCTGAATATCTACTTAATCATATTTTTGTAGTGGTATTTGCTCCACCCATGACCTTGGGTTATAGGGCCCAAAGGAGGTGGTTCTTCTTGACGTATGTGACATCTTAAAAGGAAAAAGAGAAGAGTCTCTAGCCTCTTCTCCCTGTTGCCTGCTTCCTGTTGTGATCAAACACAAGATGGGAATTGAACCCAGTTCCTC